>JAKCPI010016954.1:0-16003 GCA_023213315.1 Euborellia annulipes | reverse complement strand
TCGATGTCGAGATATACACGTTTTGGGGTCCCCCGAATCCAAAAGTGGTTTCCGCGACAGCCGTCTGTGTGTCTGTGAACAAAATATCTCAAGAACGAAAAGAGCTAGGAGAGGTTGAAAATTTATATGAAGGTAAAGTACCCCACTGGGACAACCAGGGCCGCAGACAGGGGGGCTATGACTCCCGAACCTTTGTGCTCCAACTTTAAAATACTAATAAAAAATAATTTTCAGGGTTAAAATTTCAATTAAGAAACCATTTTCTTGAAATTTTTTTTCCTCAGGGGGCCTGGGCCCTTTAAGCTCAAAGCAAGTTTGATAATATTTTTCACGTCTCAGGATAGCTAAAAAACGCAGATATCAGTGTCTAATTTTCAAAAAATTTCAAAAAAGATTTTTGGCATGAAGGCCTTTTACATACTAAAAAAAAAACTTTAAGGGTGGGGGGGGGCGTATTATTAAGTAGCCCCGGGGCCCGTCAATTCTGTCTCCGGGGCCCTGGGGACAACACCAGATTTTTCTATGCTTTTAGCTTTCTTTTGCA
This sequence comes from Euborellia annulipes, assembly GCA_023213315.1. Taxonomy (NCBI): domain Eukaryota; kingdom Metazoa; phylum Arthropoda; class Insecta; order Dermaptera; family Anisolabididae; genus Euborellia; species Euborellia annulipes. The sequence continues at coordinate 15,459 of JAKCPI010016954.1, read as the reverse complement.
CTATTATATCCCCTCTAGACTGAAAACGTTAGATTTCTATTTCAATTATCTGTATATTGTTAAGGGATAAACGCCCTTAAAAAAATTCAAAATAGGTATCAAAATTCTCTAATAATATCTAAAAGTAGTACTGATTGAAACAAACCGTCGGTCCCGTGACAATATGAATTATCGGGATTCTACTGTATTACTTTAATTTCTTTTAAAATAAATAGGGAGATCCGTGGTTCAAATCCTGTCTGAATATTGCACATGGTCCAAAAATGAATTCAATTACTTTATGTGTTCGAATTCCAACAAAATATTTATTTTCTACACGCAAACACCCTCTTCAATTGGCCGGCAATGATAGTAATTAATAACAAATCTATTTAAGTTCAATGACTCTTGGGGAAAACATTTCCAATCATCATTTTTTTGATTTGTTCTAAAATATCAAAAAAAAAAATTTATTTTTAAAATAGGTTCCTTTTTATAATTTTCCTCCCTCTTCTCTTCATTTCATTATTCTCTCAAGATGTGTACAAAATATTTTCTTAATATGTGTATATTGATTGTGTACGTATATTCCTTGTAATAGCAATGTATTGTAATTGCTAAACAAAAAAAAAAAGACAAATTGTAATATCTCTGAATTGTATTATATATATTAATATCTAAGTAGATAGAAAAAAATATAATATTTAATAAAAAATCCTATAAAATTAAAATTTAATAAAGATCCTATAAAAGAATATTCTGGAATTAAGGAAAGAATTTCTTATTTATTCGTATGTAGCTTGGGGTAGCGAGCAAAACTGGCGCCAAAGGGGCATAATATCCCCTATCCCTCTTCTTCTCCAGAAAATTTATATATAGCTGTTATAGATCCTATAAAAGAATATTCTGGAATTAAGGAAAGAATTTTTTGTAAATGAAATGCAAGAAGGTCGAAAAAATCTGGTGTGCCTAGTCGCACAGCACACAACTTTCTCTTGCCTTCGGTAATTGAATGTTGTGTTCTGTGCTTGTCACACCAGATTTTTTTGTGACGAGATATATTTAGTTTCGGCTGATATATTAGAATTCATGATGTAAAATTTATAAGTATGGGAAAATATTTATATTTTGTTACCATGGCAACCATTTCTCATCTTTTCTATGAAATACAAGAGTAAAGTGGTCTTTAAACAATTTTTAGGGCAAAATAAGAATAAACATTTTAAAGAGCATCTAAAAAATAGTTGGATTTATGAATTAAAAAAAAAAATCCTTGGAGGGAATTTTGAGAAAATCGAAAAAAACTGAAAAAGTACATCAGTAAAGTACTAGTACTTTTTGACCGATTTTGTTCAAAAGCTTATTTTGATATTCCGGGAAGGTACCTAAGTTAAATATAAAATTTCAATCCGTAGCTCAATTCCTTCATGCTAAAAAAATCTGTCCACACACACACACACAGACCAATTTGCGGGACCCACTTTTTTGGACTCAGGGGACCTCAAAACATGTATATCCATCAAAATCTCGACATCGAATTTTTGACAATACTTTCTCTCTCTATATATATTTCATATATAGGGTAAGAGAAAGTAAAAATAGTACGGGGGTTCACGTAGTTCATACCCAATTGCGGAATATAAAAACGAAATGTCTCCGCTTGAAATACATTCAAGTTTGAATTTTCTAAATTCACCGCTAAAATAGGGAGGTAGTGATTCGGCTTTATATCGAGAGATGGCAGCAGGAGTATCACTTGAACAGCGTTTTCATCTTCCGCTATTTAATCCATAGGGCGACCAGAGATGGGCAAAATACATCTATCGAGTAATTGAAATACAAAATACTTCAAAAAATTTTAGAAAATGTATTTACAATAAAAAAATACAAATTACAAAACATAATTTTTACTATCTCTTACCTATAGCGTATTATATATACTGTATTAAGAGAGAAGGTATTGGATTTATTTATATGCTGAGATTTTGATGGATATACACGTTTTGAGGTCCCCCTGAATCCAAAAAAAAGTGGTTTTGGTCTGTGTGTCTGTGAACAAAATATATCATGAATGAAAAGAGCTATGAAGTTGAAATTTTATATTTAAGTTAGGCACCTCTTCTGGCACGTGACACGAAGCTTTTGAACAGAATCGACCAAAGAGTACTAGTACTTTACTGATGTATTTTCTTCAGTTTTTTTCGATTTTCTCTAAATTTGCTTTATCGATTTTGATTAAAATTCATAAATCAACTATTTTTTAGATGCTCTTCAAAATGTATATTCTCATTTTGTCATTGAAATCTTCTGAAGACCACTTTACTCTTGTACTCCATAGAAAAGATAGGAAAATGGGTCATGGTAACAAAAAATAAATATTCTCACATTTTTATAAATTTTACATCTTGAATATAGCGGCTCGAAACAGTAAAGAGAATTTTTCAATAGAATATAAATTGGTAAAAAACGTTGCTTATTAACCTGTCAACTTGACATCATTTTTGTCCTGATGAAGATTGCGATTGGCATTCGGAAACCCCGAAAAAAAAATAGATTTTTATTTTATTTTTCGCCTTGGCTGCTCATATATCACATCCGCATATCATAATATCCAGCCATGAAGAGAACAACTAGTAAATACCGTATATCAGGACACAAAAAATCAGGAAACCAAATGGAACTTTGCAGCCAGGAGATTGAATAAAAAAATCTTTTATTTAAATTTTACTTGCCGACGTTTCGGTCGTCTGTCACGACCTTCATTGTATATGATTATTGTAAATTAATTTTAATTTTTTCTAAATAAATGTTATGATCATAGGCCCTGATGAAGGTCGTGACAGACGACCGAAACGTCGGCAAGTAAAATTTAAATAAAAGATTTTTTTATTTAATCTCCTGGCTGCAAAGTTCCATTTGGTTTCCTGATTAAATCTTCACAGCCATAACACATCAAATTAAGGACACAAGCGGCAAGCACAGCACACAACTTTTTCTTTCCAAAGGTATAAGAAAGTTGTGTTGGTCAAATTGAAACCTCCATCCTCCAGAGCTTCCTTCAAAGGCCTCCTAAACTTCACATATTTCGGGCATGCGAAAAAAAATGTAATTGTGGCACCCCAAAACGCCTAAATTCAACGATGAAGCGCAAATAATGCGCTTTGAAAAATAAATTATTCTTTGTCTTCTGACGTCAGAGCCAACGTCATAAAATAAAAATAAATAAGGTTGAAAATTCATCTCATCTTAATTGTTTGATTTTTATTAGAATTGAAATTAAATGTCCTTGGGGATAAATAATTTCCAGAAAAAAAAAAAAAATAAAATAAATGACGTGGAGGGGGGGGGAGAGAAGATATATACGTATTTCCAGTGGTGGGGGGAGCCCCCCTCTGATGATACACGGGGCCATGTTTAATTAACTGTTTGTAAAACGAGAAAATATTAATTCTTTTTTTTTTTTTCACAAGTGGTTAACCCGAGGATCCATAAATTGTCGTCGGCGTCGTTCGTATCTTCCTCGACGTCGTCGTCGTTAGGGGAGAGTGAGAGAGCTTGGACCCAATCTTTTTTTTTTTTTTCTAGTCTAGATAGCAATTAAAATTTTCCCTTTTTTATTATTATTATTATTTCAATCTTATCACAAAGGCAAGCAAACTGAAAGTCAAAACTTAATTGAATTAAAAATAGATAAATTTTAAAACTCTCTCTCTCTCTCTTTTTGAGAAATAGTCTTTGAATTTGTGAGAATAATAATAACCACACCCCCCCCCCACCATCCGCTCTTTTTTTTTTTAATTTGAAAAATTTATCTTGTGGAAAAATTGGGAAAAAAAGGGAGCGCGGTTTTAAGAGAGAACAAATTTTGTTGTTATAAAAAGGGTTGATTAGAAATGAGATAGTGATGCAAGGAGAAAAAACAAATGCGTGTCGTCATCAACTAACCGATAGATAGACAGGGTGAGATTAAAAAGATTCGTGGATAGAAATTTGAAGTCATCTAAAAAATAAAATCATTGAGTGGTTTTATGAAATCACGATGCAAGTGAAACTTTTTTTTTCGGATCGTAGGCGTTTAACTGAAAATTTTCAATTATTCAATTAAGGATATTAAAATCGCGTTTTTAATCTTAACTTAATAATTCCAAAATGGGAAATCAATAGACGCATGTTAAAAACTGAGAACAATATTTATTTAGCAATTGAAGATTTGAATCATTTTAAATTATTTTAAAAATAATATTTTATCAATTTAAAAATTTATAATTCGTCATATATATTAAATTTCAACTTTCCTATTTTTGTCGTCACGACTTGTGACGTCACGGCTTGTGGCGTCACGGCCTTTGACGTCACGGCTTGTAACCCGACATGCTGATAGAAGGGCGAATAAATTTGAGAGGATCAAATAAATGTTTCACTTTAAAAAAATAGTGTTACGTTTAGTAGTCTTAATCAGTTAAGGATGGGTAATAATTCTCTGACTGGTCGGTAAGAGAGAGTTGTGTACTGTGCTGGTCACACCAGATTTTTTTGTGTCGAGATCAATTGATTCTAAATTTTCAAGGTCTCGGTGTATTTTAAATGTTGACTGCTTGAAATAAACTCGGGTTATTTTTCAAAATTTTAAACTCATAATTGGATATTTTATACACAAAAGAGAATCCTAAATAAATACAAAATTTCATAAGAATTGGAAAACATTTTTTTAAATGTGTAAAAAGTTAAGGGGACCCACTTTTGAATCGAAATTAATATGCAAATCCCCATATGGGAATTTAATATTGGCCCTATGGAAGGAAGAGCCGGAAATATAATTTAAAAAATCTGAAATACATCAGTAAACTGTAAGCTACTTCAAACAATTTTCACGAAAAACTTTACTGATATAATTTTTTTTTGTTTTTTTTTTTTATTAAAAAAAAACACTCACACTTTTTTCCCATTCACACACACATACACACAGTCTTTTTGGCAACTTAGGCCATTTAAGACTTCATACGATACCCGTTATTGATTAGTATACATATTGGGGGGTCGAGGCATTCTTATTTTAGCCATTTGGTATCCAAATGGCTTAAATAAAATCGGACTGCCTGGGATCCGAACCCTCGACCCTTGATATACAAGAAATACTTTTTAAAGGACAGCTAAAAAATAGATGATTTATTTTTAATCAAAATTGTTGGAGCGAATTTATAGAAAATCGAAAAAAAAAAAAACTGAAAAAGTTCATCAGTAAAGTACTAGTACATTTCGACCAATTTCAACGCTAGTATCCAGATCGATGAAATATGGTATATAGGCTACTCCTTCCACTAAAATTGTAAAATTGTAATTCTATCAACTTTTGGAGTAAATACTTCATCTGATAGTAGGACTTTACCTAAAAAGCTTTTTCAAAAATTTTGAAATTTTCAATTTTTTGACGTATTATGATCAATTACCCTATTTTAAAAAGCTTTTATTCTTTGACATTTTTTCGAAAATTGTCATCGATCTGGCTGCTCTGGTTTTTAAGAAATCGTGTTCACACATACACACACACACAGACATAATTCCAAAAGAATATACGATAAAGTTTTGGGGAAGTCATTCCCGATTGATTTTTTTTTATCAAATAAAACTAAAATCATCATTCGTGTCTTATTTTATTTTTTCCAACTCTTGGTAGTGACTTCTCTCTCTCTTGTTCTTTATAAAATTTTCAATTTGATTTAATGCCCTAGAGGTAGTCACATTTGTTGAAAAGTTTCCTCCTGCAACAACAACAACAACAACAACAACACCCAAAGAAATAAGAGTTGATCGTAAAAGCAAAGCAGAGAGGGGATCTGAATCATTAATCGGGGACTTTGAGGCTTTATTTATCTCTTGGTTTGCATCGAACGTTCCTTTTTTTTTCTTTTTTTTTTTTTTTTTTTTACAATTAATTCCAATCAAGGTCGAAGGGAAACTTTAATAAGATAGAAAGAAAGAGAAGACATCTAATTTTGTATTAAATAGAAATTATTCGATACCAGTTAAGAAAAAGTCTGGTGTGACTACTCGAATACACAGCACACAACTTTCTCTTACATTCGGTAATTGAAAATTGTGTTGTGTGCTTGTCACATCAGATTTTTTTTGACTACATATATTTAGTTTCCGCTGGTATATTAGAATTCAAGATGTAAAATTTATAAGTATGGGAAAATATTTATATTTTGTTAACTGGCACCATTTCTCCTATCTTTTCTATGGCGTACAAGAGTAAAGTGGTCTTCAAAAGATTTCAATGACAAAATGAGAATATACATTTTAAAGAGAATCTAAAAAATAATTGATTTTTGAATTTAAAAAAAAAATCGATGGAGCAAATTTTGAGAAAATCGAGAAAAACTGAAAAAGTGCATCAGTAATGTACTAGTACTCTTTGGCCGATTTTGTTCAAAAGCTTCGTGTCACGTGCCAGAGGGGTGCCTAACTTAAATATGAAATTTCAACCTCATAGCTCTCTTCCATTCTTGAGATATTTTGTTCACAGACCCACACACAAACAGACCATGTCGCGAAAATCACTTTTTTGTATTCAGGGGACCTCAAAACGTGTATATCCATCAAAATCTCGACATCGAATTTTTGACATGAATCCAATTACTTTCTCTCTCTATATAATATTATCATATATATAGAGGTAAGAGAAAGTAAAAATAGTGTTACATTTAGAAGTCTTATTCTAAGGTGGGGTAATCCACTGACTGACTGGTCGGTGATACACTATGCTTGTCACACCAGATTTTTTTGTGTCGAGATATATTTAGTTAGGCGAGGGTCCGCCGCAGGTGGGCCCGAGCCAGCTGAGGGGGGGCCAGGGGGCCCTTTCTCTCTTTATATTTTATATATAGGTAAGAGAAAGTATTAAAAAATATTTATTTTACTAATGCGATATTTGTTTTTGAGATGAATCTCGAGGTCCGAAAAAATTTTCAAGGCTGTGCTGCGGGTTGGCCACCCCTGATATAAATATTATAATGATACATCTTCAAATTTAGGTCTAAATTTATCCGAACAGAAAGCTTTTCTAAAAATGATCTCTCGTAAAGAAAGAAGAGAGGAGGGTTTGAATTATTTATTGACACCTTCCATGTCTTTTTCCTTCTTCTTTCTTTATTTTTACAAGTCAAATCGAATATTCAACGATTAATCCCAATTTGGAAAAAAAGAAGAAGGATGAAAAAATTTCCTTCAAAAATAACAATTCAATGAATCAATAATAATTGACGTTTCACCTATTTTTTTTATCATTTTTCACCATCTATCTTTTTTCAACTTTCAAACTAAAAAAACTGTTTTCACTAAGTATAGTCTGTCTCCTTCAAAATTTTTTTACCAAATCAAAAACATCTATTAATAATCTAAAAAATTTCTTAATTAAACACCAAACATATTTAATTTTTTAAATGAAACGATTCAATTTTGAACAAGTTTACATATTTTTTGTGTATTTTATTCCCGGAGATTTGTTTTTTCTAAACCCTTGGTAGGTTTTTATTTAAAAGATTAGTCGCCCCATCTCCTTAAGAAAATATATTTATATAATAGGGGAGTGTCCGTCAGTCTGTCTGTTTATCCTAACCCCGTCCCCGAATTCTCTAATAATAAAAAAAAAATATTATTTGAAATTCCTATCGGGATCCCGAGGTGCTTTCGTGTACGAAGACACACACCTCAAACCCAACCGGCCTCTGGCCGTAGCCATCTACCGGCACCCCGTGAAGTTACATTATTTCCTATCTCTAACCCCTCCTCCTGAATTCATTTCTAGCTAGCGAACTAATCTTTTCTGTTGAAAGAAGTAAGAAAACAAGAAAGAAATGTAGTCAATGTATTTTCTTTATTGATTATCACTTTCACGGCTAACGTTTCGATCCCAGAGTTTGACCATCATCAGAGCTGGGTCTGTGTCAAAAAAGGCATATTTATATTTTCTTCTTCTTTAAGCATGAAGGAATTGAGCTACGAGGTTGAAATTTTATATTTAAGTTAGACACCCCCCTGGAGTGTGAAAATAAGCTTTTAAATCAAAATCGGCCAAAGAGTACTAGTACTTTACTGATGTACTTTTTCAGTTTTTTTTTCGACCAGTCACAACAGATTTTTTAAAAATTTCAATTCCATTAAAATTTGCGAAAATTAATGATGAAATTTATAGCATTCGGGTCAAATATATTTTTCCGGTTCAAACCTACGAACATTCTGATTTTTTTAAAATTATTTTCCATAAAATAATTTATTTCCCTGTTAGATAAAATAAAATAAAGTATATGACATTCAACACACACTCTAGTGATATTTATTTTGTATTTTGCATTAATACACATCTGATGTGTATGTATGTGTGTGTGTGTGTGTGTGTGTGTTTCAGTGAGAGATCAAAATCCTCTTTTACTTTTATTCGCTCTCTCTCTCTCACACACACAAAGTGACTTTAAATCATCCCCTTTTCTTTACTCTCTCTCCTAACGTCCTTTTCCTTCCCTTCAAGACTATTTATTCCCGTGGTTCGTTTTAGAATCTGTCGACGCGCCATTTAAGAGAGAATGAGGATGGGGCGGAAACGAGCCCCAAAGAGAGAGAGGACGTAAGTTTTTGGGAAACAAATGTTCCTAATTGTTTTCCAACAACCTTCCTCCCCTCCCCCCTGCCTGGCATCAAGGACACAAAACCATTGGATGCTTGTTATAATCACCCATTAGAAATGATCGTACTTTAGAAAAAAAAAAAAAATTAATATATAGCCTTAAAAAAAAAGCTACCCAGTGATATCGGTCTTCATCGAAACGTACAACTTTGCTCATAAAGAGATTGTAATTTAACTCTTTTATACCCACGGGCCCTCTTAGAGGCAAGTTTTATTAAATTTCACCTTTTTATTTTCTCTTATCTAAAATACATATAGAGAGAAAGTATTGTATTCATGTCAAAAATTCGATGTCGAGATTTTGAGGTCCCCTGAATCTAAAGAAGTGGTTTTCGCGACATGGTCTGTCTGTCTGTCTGTCTGTGTGTGTGGGTCTGGGTTCTATATAAAGCATGAAGGAATTGAGCTAGGAGGTAGGAATTCTATATTTAAGTTAATCATCCCCCACCCCCTAGGACGTGAAAAGACGTTTTTAATCAAAATCGCCAAATTACTATTATCATTATTAAAAGATCAATGTTATTTACTTTTTTCAAATTAAAATATAAAAAATAGACAACGAAGTTGCTAAACTTTCCGGTGTTTAATTGGATAGTTTTTTTTTTTTTTTTTTTTTTTTTAAACACACTTTTTTCTCATTCACACTCACGCTCACTCACACATCCACACTGTCTTTTCGGCAACTCAGGCCATTTCCAGAGGAGGAGTTTTCAGCGGCCACAATTTTGAAGCTATCGACCTCAAATTTTTTTTAAATTAAAGCTATTTAAAATATCTACAACTTATAGAAGCCCTTTTTTTGATTTTCAAAAAAAAAAAAAATTTTTTAGATTAATCGCATTAGGCCTAAATAAAAGATATTTAAAAAAAGGAGCTCTATAAGTTGTAGATAATTAAATTAGTAATCATTGAGTTAAAAAATAATTAATTTTTTGCCTTTAATTAATTAGCTGGAAAGTCTAGAATTAAATGCAACAAGTTACGTGTATTCCAATGGGGGAACACTAACGCCATCTCGTGCCGCCTCCAGTCAATCGTGCTTTAACGGTTTTTCGAGACGCGCACCTTAATTTATTATGCAATTAAAATTTAAAAGTAAAAATTTAAACAAATAATTTAAAATTTACAGATACTGGGACTGTAGAATTTAATCTTCAATTCAAAATGTTCCTTTCTCGGCACTCTTGGTTGAATTTCGGTGGTAGGTTTTCAAATTATTAATAAAATTTTTTAAACTTTATTGAAAGAGGTTTTTATTAGGTTAGTTTACAATACGGGCCATTCACAGATATTTCGGCTTTCGCCATCTTCAGGACCTCTTGCATCCTGTCCAGTGGCGTCATTTCAAATTTTTCTTGGGGGAGGGGGTGAAACATTTTTTTTCTTAAAATTTACTTACAAATAGGTACCGTACTCAAATTTAGCCAAAAAGATATTTAATTTAATTAATTGTTTAATTTTATACAGTTTCTATACTCGTAGATGCATAGGCGTAGCCAGGGGGGGGGGGGTGTTGGGGGATCAAACCCCCATGGGGCCCAAGTCATGACTAGATATTTAATACAAATTATATTTCATATAGGGTAAGAGAAAGTAAAATATAATAATTTATTCTAGCTAAAAAAACAAGCCAAAATGATTTATAAATACCCTAAAATAATCTTAAATTTTTGAAAAAAAATTCTTGATCCCCCATCAAAAATTTCTAGCTACGCCAATGCGTAGATGTATTTTGAAGTATTTTATTTTTATTTTTTTCTTTTCCTCCTTGGCCATCGCCCTTTGAGCATTTGACCATTACCTATAACTCGTAGTATTCAATAATATTTGATAAAAACAACGAATTTTTGAAAGCTAATCACCTACTTAGTCATCATAATAGAGGCAATATATCTTAAAACTAGTTTAAAAATATGTTGATTGCCTAACATTTCTCATAAGATGATAGACATTTTCGTAGGCAGGGGTACAAAGTATTTTATTTATATTAATATAAAATTTTCTAAAAATTCAGAGCATATGGGGGGAGGAGACAGGAGGGCATTTGCCTCCCCCTCCCCCCAATGACGCCACTGATCCTGTCAATACAATCTCAATGAGATACCCCATATATATTTTAATTTCTTCAAAGTATCAAAATGAAAGATTTTTTAGCGGAACTATATTTTTTCGCGCTGCGGGGCCAATCGAACATTTTTTTTTTGGGTCCCGCTGATGTCTGTATATCCCTATATATGTATATGTATTTGGAAAATTTCGGGAGGGGGGGGCCCTCAGCCACCCATTATATAAGCCCCAGTATCATAATACTTTCCCCCTTATATTATATTAGATACATATAATGTCGAGAAAGTAAAACTTATCAAATATAAGCATGCTGAATCGTGTAAGTTTCAATCACACTACAGTATTTAGCTTGAATTTTGAATTTCATCTAAAATTCAATAAAATGAAAACTTGTTTAGGGTAGAGAGAGAGTAATCTTGGGACTATAACAATTGATCCTCTCTCTCTCTGTCTCTAATTCGAGTACATTCATTTACTGATCATAAATTTCAAACAGCCACCCACCCACACACGCAAGAGAGAGAGACCACTCGACACATATTTGCAGCCAAAAGGGCACTAAGCGAGAGGGCTGGGAGGAGGTGCAAAGGGTTTATAATGCGAAATTAATGGACATTGAAGAATTTTGGGTATTAGAGTTCAAGGATGTGTGTGTGTGTGTGTGTGTTTGTATGAGGGAGGAAGGAGTTAAGGGGGTGGAGTGTTTCTAGTCTATTAGACAACCAACCTCTCTCTCCCCCCCTCCCGGCCCGAGTTGAAAGACATTTTGGAATTTTATTAAAGGATATAAATTAAATTTTAAATGAAATATTTGTTTCGGGGGCCGCCACTGCCGCCGCCGACGACGACGACAACGAAATTGTATTATTATTATTATTTCATCTCTTCGAGCGGTTCGTCAACCGAATTTAGAGACTCTCTGGAATTTTCAATTCAAAAATTAATTGCTTTTAATTTATTATGTAGCGCCTACTAGCTGGATTAAGGGAGGACGCCGATCCAAAGGTGGCATTTAATTAAAGTTGGCCAAATTAGAGAAAGAAAATCCACTCCCTAAAATGGGTACATTGAATTGCAAGTAGTGGCTGCGAAAAAAATGAGTTTCTTTCAGATATAGTTAGCAATCTGAAGTATAAGGGGAGTTTTGTGAAGTTAGCCAGCTGGCTCAGGTCCGCCTTTTTTTGGTTCTTTTAATTAAGGTCTTTTTCGGCATCGGAGGCCTCGTCTTTTCTTGATTTTTTTTTTTTTTTTTACACTCGTACTTTTTTTCTCATTCTTTTCAGACTTTTACGATATCCGTTATTGATTAATATACATATTTGGGGTTCAGGCATGCTTATTTAAGCCATTTGGTATCCAAATAACTTAAATAAAATCATCGGACTGCCTGGGATCCGAACCCGCGACGTTTGGTATAGGAAGTAGGCACGCCTACTACACCAAACTCGGGGGCTGCCTTTTCTTGATTATGAAAAGAAATTTTTTTTTTTAAACCTTTTCGGCTACAGAGGCCATTTAGGGGTTATTTATTTATTATATAAATTGTAATATACATTGTACCGATGGCAGCCGGGAGGCGTTCCACACTCTGATTGCTCGGGGTCACCAATCCCGAACTTTCGCCGCGCTTGGCATCACTTAACCTCAACGATTGTGGTGACTGTTGATCTTCTCCGTTGCCAGGCACCCGGCAAAAGAAAATTATCATTACTATATTCCAATCCAGTGCCTGCTTGAAGATTTGTTTACATTCATAGAATACATAAATGCAAAGAAATTAAAATAGCTGAAGGACAAACACCATGCATTTCCCCATAGGGAGGCTATTTTAATGTTGGGGTAGGTAAGTTATCAAAACGACCCATGGGAGAAATCCTAACTTTAAGAATTAATAACTCAAAAAGTTATAGGAATTTCGAGACCCGGGTAAATTTCCTGGACTCTCCATAAAGTCCATTATAAAACTGTAAAATTTCGATTCAAAATTCCAACGGGAAGTTGCCCAAATAGAGTTGGTCGGCGTGACAGAAAGAAATGAAAATTTATTAACGATCCTGCGATGTATACATTTTATTATTTAGATTTTAACGCTTTAAAAATTAGCTTTTCATAACAAGCACATACATCTTTTTATACATATTGGATATAACCATGCATATCAGAATAAGTCAACTCTCACCCAACACATCCGCCCGCAGGCGGGCCCGAGCCAGCTGATGGGGGCTCCAGGGGACGAAAGCTAGGCGGGCACCGCGGTTAATACCTTAATATTATTAAAATAGGAAAAATAAAGGGCCGAGTATTATACTACTTTGGAGAATAAGAAGAGAGTAAATTGCTTTAGTTAAAAAAAAAAAATAAATAAAAATTTATTTAAACTAGAAAAAAATTTCAGTACTCTTATTTTGACTAACTACTTGGCCAAATTTTAATATTATATGTTAGCGAGGTGAATAGCTGAATCAATCAATATGTAGTAGGAAAAAATAAAAGACCGAGAAGTTATGTTTATTTCTTTATTAAACAACCCACAGCGACGTTTCGATCGACCATCTTCATGTCTAGATTTCAGTCAATAGAAAATCCTCTTCACGTTCTTTGTTAAACATTTCATAAAATTCATTACGTCAATATATTGACTTTGGCGCTGAATGCATTATATCTGATAGATCGTAATGAATTTTTATGAAATGTCTGTCAAAGAACTTAAGAGGTTTTCTATTGACTGAACTCTAATCTTGAAGATGGTTGCATAGTCGACCGAAACGTCGCTGTGGGTTCTTTAATAAAGAAATAAACATAGCTTCTCGGTCTTTTATTTTTTCCTACTACATAGGCTATTCACCTCGCTAACATATAATATTAAAATTTGGCCAAATAGTTAGTCAAAATAAGAGTACTGAAACTTTTTTCTAGTTTAAATAAATTTTTATTTATCTATTTTTTTTAACTAAAGCAATTTACTCTCTTCTTATTCTCCAAAGTAGTATAATAAATATCCGCATATAAGACAAGAAGAGAGGCAGCAAGTAAAGTACGTAATAAGTAAAGTCCAAGATTACACATATCATATCTTAATTAACCATCTATTTATTTTACCTGCCCTGTTGTTGTTGTTGTTGTTGTTGTTGCTCTCGCTCTCTCACTCTCATGTTGTCTCAACTGAAAATTTATTAGATAATTATTTCGGCAAGACTTAAACACACACTACAGTTTAAAGCCTTTGAAAATCACCCCCCCCTCCTCCCTACCTCTCCTCCACCCCTTCCTACCCCATTTTTTTTTAACTTGGAGGGAATTTATTAACAATCATTTCGGAAGCAATTAAACTAGAAGGGTATCGTATTAAAGACGATATTAATCTCTCTTTATTTTTAATTATCTTTGAAGATAAAAAGATCAAATTTAATATAATATTAGAATATAGGCGTAAGTCAAAGATTCCGTTCATGATGGGCGTAGCCGGGGGAAAAAAAATTTGCTTTTGAATTGATAGAGGAAGATTTAATGAGAAACACAAACTGATTACTAGAGCCCGGATGTTAATGCACAATCAAGTCTTAAAATATGCATGCGTTAAGGGAGACCGGGAGCGAAGGTGTTACGCATGTTTTTCTCGATAAGATGGCGTTGTGTGTCATAAAAAGTATGCCCAAAAAATCAAGTAATTCAAAAATTTGCCAAGAGATGTCAGAATGGTAGCCAATAATATTTAATGCATTTGGTTGATTTTCATTGATCTTTTAACAATAAATACTTTATAAATGTTATTATATATTATGTATCTTTTATAAAAGCATAAAAATATATAAATATAGGCCAGATATAGGCTAATACTATATCGTCTGTTAGACTAGCCTGCCATCTATTGCAAGAATGCTGAACTAATTTGACATTTGATTTATGAATAAATCATCTAAGCTTATTTTAAAAATTTCTTAATTAATATGTGATTAATAAAACAATAAATTCATTTAAATTAAAAAAAAAATTAAAGATTATTGGGACAGATTGTTTTTGTATTTGCTTGATAACAAAAAAATTAATTACGATAATTTTTTAATAAGTCATTGAAAAAATTATAGCTCGATGTCCCAATAATCTCTTATGAATTTAATTCATTTTAAAAAAAAACCACATTGAAAAATTCCTTATAATAGTCTAGTTTTTTTTAAAAGTACGTTTAGACGTCACTCCCTGAACCCCCTTAATGCACTATAAAATGACTAAATATGCACAATGAAGGGGAAAAAACATGCTCTAACACACACAAAATGACTTGCATTTTATATTATATTTTTATTTTTTTTATACCAATTTACAACAAGCAAGCAATTTCTCTAAATTTTGTTTGTTTAAGGAAATGCTTGAGAACTTGTTTTTGAGCCCCAGAAAATGATCTTTGAAGTAACAGTAGCCTTTAAAAAACAACCACGCCAAACATGCTTTTTAATAAAAAAAAAAAATGTTCAAAATATGCATAAAAAATAAGGTTGTTTAGGTTACAAATGGCAAAACATGTATTGTGCATACACTCAGCAACAAAGTCTTCGGCAACTTTGGCCATATAAGACTTTATACAATGACCGTTATTTGTCGAATAACATTAGATATATTTGGGTCAAGAAATTCTTAAAATTTGCGTATATTTATAAAAAAAATTCAATAAAGTCTACCTGAGTCTTCGTCTGTCTGTCCGTCTGTCACTCTCTATTTGAACAACTTCCCGT
>JAKCPI010016953.1:0-34630 GCA_023213315.1 Euborellia annulipes | reverse complement strand
AAAGTTTTGCTCGTTATGCGAATTACTGTGTTATGTGAGGTGCTCGTTAAGCGGGATTCTACTGGTACTTTTAAAAGTGAAGATAGTTCCTTTCCTATTTATTATTTTATTTCAATATAAAAAATGTCCATTCTTTTTAGAATTTAAAAAACCTTTCGTGATCCTGAAAATTATCGAATTAGTACGTTAGCCAAAAGCTGGGGGTGCAGATTTTTTCGCTAAATTCATCATAAGTTTAAATATTTCTAGTGGAGGGGTTTTTATAATTCTCCTAGTGAATAAGAAAAGTCTTATTTAATTACTTCATTTTTTGAGATAGTTTCAACTTTTACCCATATCAGGTTATAAATCACATTTTATATATATTTGCAATTATAATATTATTACTAGAATTCCCCTAGTTTAATCTCTCCTTTGTAATAAATTTTATTTGATATTGATATGATAAACACAAATGACGAGTTAAGCCATTACTTCCCTTAAGTATTTTTTTTTTTTTTATTGGAATAAATTTCCACAAAGATGATATGGATATCTGGCATTATCTTTTAGAAAGAGTCGAAGTGCTAGCGAGGAGGCTCTGAACCGTCACAGTGGAACAAAGCACTTGTTTATTTGATAAATTGCAACCACTGGCTTAAGACGAAGCCTAGACTCGTTGAAATATTAATCGGACATTCGTTACCCCCACCCCCGGCTACTGCCACCCCCTTCAAGCCCATATTTTTTGCTAAATTTGTACGGATATACAACTTGGCTATAAATGTCATAATAAAATTATGATATATTTTAACAAGAAAAAAAAGAATTATATACATATTGGCTTACATATGTCAGGATTTATCCGACTTTAATTTCTTTTTCAATAGTAAGCCTAATAAATTTTGATATAAATAGTTTGTTAGAGCTATAATTAAAAGGAGATTTGATTTAATTAAAAATCGGGATGTTTAATAAATATTTCCACTATTAAATAATTATACAAAGAATGAACTTTTCTTTTGAAAAACTAATTCTACCATTATAGGCAAATAACATGTAAGGTGCGCGTCTCGGGGTGCAAATTTTGGGAGATTGCGACCACAATTTTGAAGCTATCGACCCTCAAATTTTTTTTTAAATTAAAGCTATTTAAAATATCTACAACTTATATAAGCTCTTTTTTTGATTTTCGAAAAAATAAAATTTTTTTTTCAGATTAATCGCATTAAATAAAAGATATTTTTAAAAAATTCGCTCTATAACTTATAGATAATTAAATTAGTAATCATTATGTTAAAAAAATAATTAATTTTCTACCCTTAATTAATTAGCTGGAATCTTTCAAATGAAATGGAATAAATCTCTTGTTTTCCTATGGGAAAAACTAATGCCATCTCTTGCCGCCTAGAGAAACTCGGTACTGAATCGTCTTCTAACGGCTTTTCGAGACAAGCACCTTAATTGCCTACCATCTCAAAACTTTTGCCTATCGTGGTACAGTCGGCGCCAAAAGTACGTGATGTACTCGAGAGTTTAGTCAAGCAAATCAATATTTTTAAAATAAATAATTAATGCCACCGAAGGGGAAAAGCTACTTTAAGTCAACACTTTGGTTGCCTAAAAGCTCAAGTCTCCACATCTGAACACATCAGTCATTTGTGGCGCCGACTGTACAAAAATTTTGCTACATTACCTAATGTTTATAATTTCAATAGTTTATGAGAATTAACCAACGGGCTCCACAACAAAAATTCAAAAGAAACAAAACACTAATTTAATTAAAACAAAAGACCTTAATTAATCAATGAATCATTTACTATTTTAAAAATTCCCCTGTTTACTTAATTAAATATTATTTAAATAGCTTAATCTGGAATCATTAGTAGATTTTTGAACGTTTTTTTTGCCTCTCATTTTTTCTCTGCGTCATTTGGTGTTATGCAAACGAAACATGCGATCTCTATTGATTTAGTTTTAATTCATACATATGTGCATGCACGCTCTCCATTGGTAAATAATTCCTAATAGCATCCAACATGTTGTACCGAAGATAGGCTGATAGAAATGAGCACGCGAACACTAGGGGAAGGGGGATTTTCTGGTTATTTGATATCATTTCTTTTTTTCTCTAAAGATAAGGTTGAAAGGCCTAAGAAATTCGATATATTTCTACTGATAAGAATTATTAATTAAACTCAAAAATGTTTCTCTAAAATAATTTATCTCTTGAAAAATGTAATCGTGTTTCTTTTGAATATTTAAAATAATTTTTTTTTTTAATTAAATTTATTCAATTTGTTTTGGCGGAATAGCATGTAAAATGTATTTTAAACATAATTCATCAGGTAAACACACAAAAATCTCTTAGAAGTTGAATAAAATGTTGCTTACTAAAATATATCACAGGAGATTGCTAATATACAATATAATGGTCTACTATTTTACTATTAAAGATGAGAGAGAAGGAGGAGGAGGACACGAATGAATTTTTATATTAATTTTTGTTCCAATAACACTTTGGAATACTATTTATCATTCATATCAATTTAATTTTTAAATTTTTTTCTTTATTTCCAGCTGTGTCCAGACGCCATTTAGTTAGGGTTGTTCTTTATATATATAAATAGGTTATGAATACAGTAGGCCTATATCAATGCACCGATATTTTTTCACTATCTAGAAATCGCGAAAAAATATAGGTTTTGATTTTTTCTATTTCATGAATAAGAATATCGTTATGTTTAATTTAAAATATATACATTATATGTTCGCAGGGGGGCCAGAACGAATTTGAATCAGGCGGGGGGGGGGGGGATTTTTTTTTAGAAAATTAAAATATTCAAATAGTATAAAACAAATCTACTATAAAGCTTTAAAAAATTTAAATAAAATCACAATTTTATAAAATTAAAATTTTAAAAAATTTACTAGTGATTTTATCAAAAAGATTTTTAGGCTATATTTATACTATTTGAAGGAAATAAATATTTTTAATTTTCTTTTAATTCAATATAAAAATTTTTTAGAAATTAGAAATACAATAGGGTCTATATAAAATATTTTGGAAAAAAATGAATTTCTTACTCTTTTAATTTTTTTTAATTTAAAAGATTTTATTTTTAAAAAGTGAAAATGTATCATTTTTAAAAATAAATGAAATAAAAGAAGAAGACATATTGCCCCCCCCCTCCTCCCAGTTCCGGCGCCTATGTATGTTCGGCCCCGTTTGTTAGTCAGTTTCAACCATAGAACTTCGGAGACATCTTATTCCGGGGTTTTCATTGAACCTTGAGCATTCCAATTTGGCTGATCCATCCTTCATTAGATTATACTCATCTTTTGTATCAGAATTTTTGAGCATTATTACATAACTTTTGTTCCCGGAAGATCCCAGGGGCAGCGGTAAAGGTACAGTTCCGAGGCCTATGAGTGTTATAGACATCATACGTGAAACAATTGGATAGAAATAAAAAAAAAATTGTTTTATTCAGATAAATATTAAAAGAAATATAATACAAGTTTGTAATTTCGTTGGTAAAATAAACTTTTTTTTTTCTTTAAACTAAAATAAGATGATATTTTTGTCTTTCTAGAATATGAATACTTTTTTTATTTTATTCAGATAGAAGTGGAAAATTGAATTTAGAGGTTTATCGGAAGCTCAAGAGTCACATTGGAAAAGCCAATATTCATATTTGACTTTTCCTTAGATTATAGAACATAACATGTTTCAACTTGAGCAGTAAAAGAACGAAGAGTTTAGTAAACAACATATTTGAAAAATAATTAAACGCTCTATTAATCAAATAAAATTCACTGAGCAATATTCATTATTTGCTTTTGACGTTTTTTTTTTTATTTTAAATAAATAAATGAAAAGTCAAAAATGAAAATTTCCTAATGAAAAAAAAGAGAGAGTAGAAAAAAATAGAAATACGAGTTTAGGTTGTTTTTTTTATTAATTTGACCAAATAAAAATAAAAATAAAAATTTATTTTCTGATTTAAAATGATGAAGAATAAATAATTAATATTGGCTTTTGTTAAATGAGAAAGTTTGTATGACTAACTGATGATGATGATATTAAATAAAATGAATATATTACATTAAGGTTGCCTAATTTAAATATTTATTTCACATATTGAATGGTTTTAATTTCGCTCCGAATCCGTCAACAATCATCCCACCCTTGACTGTTCTTGGAAAAAAATGTTTTCCATTATGAAAAATGATTTTATTTTAAAAATTGATGAATAGACAATTAAATTGACAAAAAAAAAATTTAATATTTGACTTTATTTGTTTTCTCTCTCTGTGTTTAATAAAAGTTAATTAAAATGATAATTAGAGGAAATATTGGAGGAACGTTTGATCCACTAATCTATCTTAAAACTTATAAATGACATTCTTCATTAACAAAGATACCTTATTATCACAGAGTGTAGGCATTTTGACATTTCCTCCCCCCCCACCAAACGGACTAGCCTAATTACATTCATAAAAACGAGAAATAATAATCTGTCACCGGATTCAGCAAACAAGAGGCAAGATACACTTGTCCTCGTTGAAGCCATTGTTCCCTTCCACAATTGAGCCTCAACAAAAAAACGCACAACGAAAAAAAAAAAAAAAAAACTCCCCCCACCCAAGGGGGGTTGAGGTGGCGATAACTTGCGCGAACAATGAGGGAAGTAATTAATTTAAAAAAATAAATAAATGTATGATTTGTTGAAAATATGTTACGCATTCAAAATAGAGTTAAATTTACTGCGGAGTGTTGCTTTTTTTTTATTTTACATTATTTTGGTCATTAGTAGATGGAATAAAAAATATTTGTTCATTTTTCTGATTTAAATTTTTTATTGTTATTATTATTATTAACAACTTATTTGGTGCTCTCCGGCTTGGTGTAGTTGGTAGCGTGTCTGCCTTCCATACCGAGAAAGTATTGGATTCATGTCAAAAATTGGATGTCAAGATTTTGATCGATATACACGTTTTGAGGTCCTTTAAATCCAAAAAATCTGGTGTGACTGGTCACAGAGTACAAGCACTTTACTGATTTTTTAAGTTTTTTTTTTTTCGATTTTCTCAAAATTCGCTCTAACGATTTTGATTAAAATTCATAAATCAATTATTTTTTAGATCCTCTTTAAAATGTATGTTCTCATTTTGCTTTTGAAATCTTTTTTTTTTTTAAGGTCTTTTTCGGCATCTAAGGCCATTTAGACCCCATCCCTATTTATTTCAAATGATTTGTAGTCAAATCAAATGAAATACATTTTTCTCGCTTGGGACGGGAAGGTAACAAAATATAAATATTTTCCCATGTTTATAAATTTTACATCTTGAATTCTATCTAATTTAGGACTTACTGTCGGAAACTAAATATGTGTCGACACAAAAAAAAGCTGGGGCGACAAACCGAAGGTATGAGAATTATTTTGAATTCCAAAATAACAAACAATAAAAAGAATTTTAAAATTTTAAGGTATATTTAAAACCTTATTAAATTAATTGTATTTTTGGATTGATCGTATACCTTGGAGAATAATTCATTCATTTTCATTAGAGAAATTGAATGACGTCACAATAAATCAGTGTCAAATCCATAGTAACTGAAATCATGAATAGAACCAAAAGGCACAAGTCAATCTTTTATTAAATTGAAAACATCATTTGACACGTGAAATTGGAGGGGGGGGAGGGAGGGAGAAAATACCTTTATAAAATATTTCATTTCAAAGGAATTTAATTTTTTAGATCCATATATTTTATTTCGCTTAATAGGTACAGTAGCTATTATTTTATTTTCCATTTTGATAATTCTAAAACATTCATCTTTTGTTATTTGAAAATTTAATTTCGAACTTTTTGCTTTTTCAATTTTCATTTATGGTGAAACAGTATTTATTATTGAAAAAAAAAATATATTTTAGGAAATCAAAAAATCTCATTCCTAAAAGCAAATAAATAAAACACCAAGTTTTTTGTTCCGAGTAAAAATGATTAAAAAATGGTTGAGGGATACACACGCCCGCAGTAAGTCCGCACAGAGAGACACAGGGATATACACTTCATGGGCGTAACTAGGGGGGATGCCGGGGGGAGGCCTGGCCCCCCCTAGAAGGCCCCTCCCCCCCAGAAAGCTCCCTGCCCCAGAAAAATTGAGAAAATATGGGGCTTTCCAGGCCCCCCGGCGGAAAGCTAGGCCCATGCCCCCCCCCCAGTGACGATGGCTGGTTCCATGGCCCACCCCAGCTAAATTCTCTAGTTACGCCCATGATACACTTGCACACATTTTTCTTCTAGTCACTTTCTATTTTTTATATTCAAAAAAAATATATATTTTTTAAATTCTTTTATTTCAATAGTAGTTCATTTACTACTCTAAACGAAAAATTTTAATAACTTCTAATAAATATGGACGAAGTAATTTAAATGGCCTCCAATATTAAAAAAAAAAAAAAATGATTTTGAAAATTATTCTATTCAAATTTTAATAAACAAAAAATAAAGAAATTGAGTCAGTTTGTTTTATTTATAATTTTGATATTTACTTCAATAGTACTTGGCATATTTTGCTATTTTCTATTTATTATTAAAATATTGGTTTCTTGAATTTTTTTCTTATTGACAACAAGATTCCCAATCCTATACCTGGTTTCGTTTGTCTTAACCATTAAGATCCGAAAGTCAAGATACCTAATACAGAGTTTTGTACCAAGGGTCGCGGGTTTGAATGCCGTCCCAGGCGACAAAATTTGTTTAAATTGTATAGGCTACCAATCCATTTATATAAATAGGGATGGGGTCTATATGACCTCCGATAGCGAAAAAGACCTTAAATGAAATTAAAAAAAATATATATATATTATATATTTATATATATACAAACGCAATTACACACACTCAACCTTCCTCCTGCTCTCAGAGACCAAACCAAGCCTCTGAGGCATCCAAATTGACCTGGGGACCAGCAAGACTGCGACCCCGTAAACAAACCATCCCAACAATTCCACCCTAATTCCATACTCTTGAAAATGGCTCCAAAAGGAGAGCCGAAACGTCGAGTAAATCTCAACATCACACGCGACTCAACCCGAGAAAACTTATCTTCGCATATATATATATATATATATATATATATATATATATATATATATGAGGCCGTCAGCGCCAGAACGGCCTAACCCATATTTCACTTACTTGGTTTTATGCCTTAGTATCTATCAAATTGTGAATTCCAGAGTAGTACAGTACTTCTCATGATATAGTAGTACAGTACTACTCATGATATAGTAGTACAGTACTACTCATGATACAGTAGTACATTACTGCTCTGGAATTCACGATGTAATAGTTACTAAGCATAAAACCAAGAAAGTGAAATATGGGTTAGGCCGTTCTGGCGCTGAAGGCCTCATATATATAGGCCAATTTACATTATATACTGTATATAAAAATATTGATATCTTTCAAATATAATAGAAAATTGTTGAATATTTTATTACGGTTCCCAGACACTGTCGAATTCTATTTGTTTAATATGTATTCATAATTTATTTAATTCCTATATTACGTTATTATAAGTTTGATATATTTTTTCACATTTCAATATTCTAAATGGTTCCTATTTTAAGATTTGTTTTATTTTTTTTTTATATATAATTTTAAATATAACTTTTAAGAAATTAATTTTGGCCCGAGAGTGAGTGAACTAAAATATAATCGGTGGTATAATTTGGTGTCTTCTTCCTAAGAAAATCCAGAGTTAGAGTTGAGGGGAGGGGGGGGGGGTGAATAAGAACAATCCCGATTAGTTTGTGACACGCATTGGGTCTCGCACGCGATCGACACTTGGGCCCTGAACGTGACACTAATAGCTTATCCTTGAATTGCTTGCCACCTCGGACCTGGCACAGTGTGAGACTTCAAAGATTATCCTCCCCTTCTCTTCCTCTCTGACCTTTCATTCAACCCCCATTTGTTAAATTGAAATTTCAGCCAAAATATCATTTTAACATTTGTAATCACTTTCTCATTTTAATTCTCTACTAGTTTTCAACTTTTATATTTATCATAATACTAAAATGTCAAAGACATCGCAGATATATCTAACTAATAGAAGTATGAAATAATTGGTAATTTTTACTTTCTCTTACCTATATATGTAATATATAGAGAGAAAGTATTGCGATCATGTCAAAAATTTGATGTCGAGATTTTGATGGATATAGGCCTACACGTTTTGAGGTCTCCTGAATCCAAAAAGTGGTTTTCGCAACATGGTCTGTATGTGTTCAATTTAAAGCATAAAGGAAGCTAGGAGGTTGAACTTTTATATTTCAGTTAGGCACCCTCCCTGAGGCGTGGAAATAAGCTTTTAATCAAAATCGGCCAAAAATACTAGTACTTTAAGTACTTTACTGATGTAGTTTTTCAGTTTTCGATTTTCACAAAATTCACTCCAACGATTTTGATTAAAATTCAAAAATCAATTATCTAATGTAGATCCTACCCTACTCTCGGAAACTAACCGCCTAATTCATTAAAGAATATTTGAAAAGCCTTTTAACTAATCAACTGTTAAACGATAATATGTATTTTAGTAATCTTTCTATTCATAAGCACATTTAAAATGTACATTAACTAAAATTAAGCAAATATCCAAATTCCATTTGGATAAAAATAAATAAATAAAGTATGGCAACATGGCAAAAACCTCCGCTATTTTCCTGAATTCGTTGCATTAAGCTGACATCTGGCGGGCATTAAGAAACATATTTATATGTCAAACTAATTTGTTTTGATCGTTCTTTTTTTTTTTTTTTAAACATTCACACTTTTTTCTCATTCACACTCACACTCACACACACATTCACACAGTCTTTTCGGCAACTCAGGCCATTTAAGACATTTACGATAACCGTTATTTGATTTAATATCCATATATGGGGTCCAGGCATTCTTATTTAAGCCATTTGGTAACCAATCTATATATATAAAAATGAAATGGAAAATGTATGTATGTATGTAAATATGTATGTATATGTTTTATAGAAATCCACAATTTTCAATGAATCCATTTGAAATTAAGTACACATATAATATATGGCTCTGGAAGTAACGTAGTAATAATTTGAATCTCTTAAATTTTTTGGAAAATTAATTATAATCAAATTTCTTCAATATGGGAACACAAAATCAACAAATTGGCTAGAAATTAGAGAGCGTCCTTTATGCTGTGTGAACCAGCTTCCTACCTGACTATGGGCTGGGGGTGGGGGCTGCAGCAGTTGAAAACGAAGAGAGGTGACTGACCCTTTAAAGTCATAAACAGACCCTTTTGTGCTGTTCCCAATCGGTACCCTCGCCTCGCTTGAATATAAGATCCTTCCTTAACATCTTAACACTTGCATTGCAACAAGAAATATCCCAAATTGGGAATAAACTTGCTCGCCGAAGGCGAGCAAGGGGTCAGGGACGCAGCCCCCTGGCTAGGCAGCCCGCCGAAGGCGGGCTTTGCGACTATTGGCATAAATAAAATCATCTGCCTGGGGTCCGAACCCGCGACGTTTGGTATACGATTGATCGTTCTTAATATTATCCTTTAGAATTAATACAAATAATTGAACAAATCAACTTTATTGTAATTTAAATGAATATTGAATTAGGAAAGATAAGAAAAAGAAGCCATAATTTGACTGAAGAAGAAAAGATAAATAGCCACTGGTTTTGGTTTATTTTAATTAAAAAAAAATTATTTCAGCAATAAGCTTATATTTTTAATTAAAACAAATGTACACATAATAGAAAATAAAAACAGATTTGAACACGAATAAAGAAAAACAGACAAAAGAAATATGTCTGAGGTTAGTTTTTTCAAATTATGCAATAAAGCATTGAATTCCATTTGGACTAGATTATAATAAGCACACCCCTTTTTTCAGTTTCAATGCATTCTCCAAAGGAACTGAAAGGAATTTAAATAAATTAAAAACAATTTGGAGCTCAAAAATAATGTAAATAAAAATTCATTTGGATTATTACTTACGTTTGATTTGATAAAAATTAAATGTTTGAATATCAATCAATCAATTAAATGTTTGAATACCTATCAAATATTGAAACTAATAATAGTAACAGGTTTTAAGATCTTAAAAAAAAAAAAAATTTATAGATGTCACAAGTTATGGAAGATTTTGAGGATAAGTTACATAAAACACCCTTAAACAAGGGGTCTCAGAATTTTAATTTAAATAGGGATTTAATCTAGATTTTAGGCCTAAAATACGTTTATGAATTAGGATTTTGCTAAAATGATTTTTAAATCATCTTAAAATATTGTTGAAGGTTTTATGAATTAGGCGGTAATAATATATATCAACACAAAAAATCTGGTGTGACAAGCACAGAACACAACTTTCAAAGGTAAGATTTTTAAATATTAATATATCAGACTCTAATAAATTTTTAAATTCTAATTTATTCATAATTGTGAGAGGTTAGGGCGTAGAATAATTCGCATAGTAGTTAATCATTAATTTAAAAGTCCTATTTTCCTTACCTTATCTAATAAGGTTAATTAAAACGTAGTTACCTGGTAGCAATTTAGTTGATTGGCCAATAAAACCTATCCTGGCTCGAGGGTCGAGAAATAGACAAAAGGCAACTTTTTAGTACAGGTGGAAACCTAAACTGACCAAATTAAAGAGTCAGAGGAAAAAGAGAGATAGAAGACAGAAGCAGACATGAGAAAAAGGCAACAGGGTAGGTGGGGGTGGGAGGGGGATTATACTCGAATGCATCCGTTAATGTGAAATATAAATGTTCCCTTACTTAGGCCCTTCCAACTTTATGGAAATTAATTTATAAAGTTAACTGAGAGCTCATGAAATTTCAACGACGGTCACTAAAATAATGGCGGACGTTATTTATCATTTCATTATGATAAATAATAAATTTGACTTAAAAGTTGTCGTCGAGTGAATATTATATAGGATTCATATTGAGTCTCATAGGGATAGGCTTCATTCGCAAAATGAAAATTTGATAAGTTTATTTAAAGGAAAGAAATATAGAGGCTATAGATCTATAATTTAGTTCTTTGTGAATTTTAATTTTTTGTTTACGATATTTTTTTTAAATATGAAATATATTCTGAAAAATTGTACATTATCGTATCATCTACTTTTTGTATTATAAATATTTAATATACAAAAAAGGCTTCATGTTAATATTTATAACATTAAACAAAATATAAAATAATATAGCCCTCGAGCAACTCTTCACTTCTACATTTAATAACATCTTCGAGGAATTATTCATTTTCAACTGAGGCCTGTACGTTAATACGGTCGCCTCTCTTCATTCGGAAACAATCTCTAGCTCCAAATTCATCAAACTTCTTTATTTTTACAATATGTTTTACTTTTTATAATTTATATATATATCACTTCGATTAGTACACAACAGTACTCTTACCTTCGGTAATCGAAAGTTATGTACTGTACTTGTCACACCAGATTTTTCGTGTCGAAATATATTTAGTTCCCGACAGTACGGTACATTTGAATTCAGATGTAAAATTTATAAGTATGGGAAAATATTTATATTTTGTTATCATGGCAACCATTTCTCCTATCTTTTTACATTTTAAAGAACATCTAAAAAAAAAAAAAACATCTAAAAAATAATTGATTTTTGAATTAAAAAAAAAATCGTTGGAGCAAATTTTGAGAAAATCGAAAAAAAAACTGAAAAAGTACATCAGTAAAGTACTAGTACTCTTTGGCCGGTTTTGATTAAAAGCTTATTTTTCCGGTCCCGGGGGTGTTTAACTTAAATATAAAATTTCAACCTCGTAGCACAATTCCTTCATGCTTAAAATTGAACACACACCCACCCACACACACACACACACCCACACACCCACCCACCCACAGACAGACCATGTCGCGAAAACCACTTTTTTTGGATTCAGGGGACCTCAAAACGTGAAGATCCATCAAAATCTCGATATCGAATTTTTGACATGAATTCAATACTTTCTCTCTATATATATATTACACATATATACATAAGTAAGAGAAAGTAAAAAAATCATTAAACTTTTGAATTTGAGAGGATTTTTTTAAGTCTTTAGGCATCTGAGGCCATATAGAGGGTAAGTTTTTAATATTTAATGGTATATGTAATTTAAAAAAAAAAAAAATTATCTCTATTATATATTGAAACAATTATATAATAATAACACCAAAAATTATATAGGAGATGGTAAAAAAAAAGGGGCAATAGTAATTTTGGTTGTACAAATAATAAATATCTCAAGTAAAAAAAAAAAAAAAAAAAAAAAAAAACTAATTTTCGATCGGATCCGCAAAAAAATAAGTTTGTAGAAAATTGAAACTTCATTCACGCCTATTTACTAAATTGAGTGATATTACAGTATTTGTATTTATGTATCTAAAGTGAACTTAATGATAAAATTTTGAAGCATAATAAATTTATAAAAAAAAAAAAGAATTTAGAAAAGTTTATTAGACAAACAAACGTGACATGTGTTTTAGTCTGTAGTCAAATTCAGATGTAACATGCATCTGACTGGATATATCATATTCAAATTCAAATAAATGCATTTCCGCTTATTATATCATTTTCTTTTCATTTCACGCATCAGTCTGACGTGCGGTTTCCATGATTTACGACAAAAATAAATTAGTAAAATAATCCGGTAATTCATTAGTAGCTAATAAATGAACTTTTACTATTCACAAAAATAATAAATATAGCTATTTAAAAAAAAAAAATCTATATTTATTTTATTAAAATTCAAAAGATACCTTTAAAAGTTTGGTGTGATTGGTCGCATAGCACAACATTATTTTACCTTTGGCAATTGAACGTTGTGTTCTGTGGTTTTTGTTTTAGAACAACTCTATTTATTTATATAAACTGTATACAAGTATATATACAAACATATATATATAAACAGTAACCATATACAAACATCTTCCCTTTTTTTTCTTTTAACATAACACTCGAACACTTAACAATTATATATAAAAACAATTAACAATTCAATCATTCTTATTTTTTCAAACTCTTCTTCCAGATCGTAACACCATCGGTTGTCTTGGCTCAACTTGTCTTCTCCTCATTGGTTGCTGATCCACTTCTCTTCTCACTTGTTCCTCTCGACTCTCTTCATTTGATAAATCTATATCATCACCTCTATACCACTGCCACTCCTCTTCTTCTCTTGCCCGTCTATCCGGCCTCAAATGAATTCTATTTCTTCGGCATATTCTTCCTTTACCTTTACCAAATACGACCTGGGGGCCACTTTCCTAATGCATTTTCCTAGAAACCACTTTCCTGCTTCTGGTCCTACCATTTCTTGCACCCATACTCCTTCATTTTCTTTAATTTCAGGCAATTCAACAGCTCCTTTATCATATAATCTTTTCATTCTACTAGCTTTTAACTCTTTCTTTTCTATCACATTCCTCTGTACTTTTGGTTTCAACCAACTATCTTTCATTGGCAACATATTGTTCGTTTTCCTTGAAAACAGACGTTCATTTGGACTTGCATTGATACCTTTGTTGGAGTGTTCCTCCAATCTAAAAGTGCTTTCCAGAAATTGGTTTTATCTTTTCTACATTTCTTCAGTAAAATTTTGGCTATCTTTACAGATGATTCCACTTTGCCATTCGATTTGGCGTAATAAGGTGAAGATGTCACGTGAACGAACTCCCAACTCTTCACAAATTGTTTAAACAATGCTGAAACAAACTGTGGACCATTGTCCGTTATTAATTTTTTAGGCACACCATGCACACTAAACATTCTCTCAAGGCTTTAATTATATTCAATGAAGTTGTACCTGATATTTTATCAATCTCCCAAAAATCAGAATAATAATCAACCACTATTAAAAATAAATCATTATCTAATTGAAATAAATCTGCTCCTACTATTTCCCAGGGAAGCTTAGGTACTTCATGACAAATCATAGGTTCTTTCTTTGACTAACCGCATATTCTTTACAAACATCACAATCTCGAATTGCATTTTCTATTTCCTTTAACATACCTGGCCAAAAATAAACTCCTCTAGCCTTGCTAAGAATCATAGTGGGGAAAGTCTGAAAATCGAATTTTTGAGTTAAGCCTCAAAACGTGTATATCCATCAAAACCAAACGTTGTTAAAACATCTTCTCTTTTGAGTGCCAAAGAGGCGAAAATATATTTCCATTCTTTGCCCATACTTTCCATTCTTGGCCTATTAATTTGTTGCCCGGATATTTAAATGTATATACTCGTATTTATATAACTCAAACACCTTTTCTTCAATTGTTGAATTTTGGACATTCCTCACTATGATTCTCAGAAGGCGATATATTTAGTTTCCTACAGTAAAGTACATTAAGAACAAAACGAGAATATAACTTTTAAAGAGCATCAAAAAAATAATTATTTTTTGAATTTTAATCAAAATCGTTAGAGCGAATTTTGAGAAAATTGAAAAAAACTAAAAAAGTGCATCAGTAAAGTACTAGTATTGTTTGGCCGATTTTGTTCAAAAGCTTCGTGTTACGTCTCAGAGGGGTACCTAACTTAAATATACAATTTCAATCTCCTAGCTCTTTTCATCCCTGAGAAATTTTGTTCCCACACAAACAGACAAACTTACCATGTTGCGAAAACCACTTTTACTTTCTCTTACCCTATATATGAAATATATAGGGGGAGAAAGTATTGCGATCATGTCAAAAATTCGATGTCGAGATTTCGATGGATATACACGTTTTGAGGTCCCCTGAGTTCAAAAAAGTGGGTCCCGCAAATTGGTCTCTCCGTGTGTCTGTCTGACTGTGTGTGTGTAACGATTTTAGTATGAAGGTATTGAGCTACCGGTTTGAAATTTTATATTTAAAACACTCAAAATAAGCTTTTGAACAAAATCGGCCAAAAAGTACTTTTTTCAATTCATTTTCCGGCTCTTCCTTCCATAGAGCCAATGTTAAATCCCTATGGGAATTTGCATGTTAATTTTGATTCAAAAGGGGGTCCCCTTTGGAACTTTTTTAACATTAAAAAAATATTTTTCAATTCTTATAAAATTTTCTATTTATTTAGGATTCTCTCTATTGTGAATAAAATATATGAGATTAAAATTTTGAATAATAACCATGGTTTATTTAAAGCAGTCAACATTTAAAATGCAAGTTTGGAAATAAGGTGCTAGGGGAAACTAAATATATCTCGACACAAAAAAATCTGGTGTGACAGCACGGTGAACAACTTTCATTTACCAAAAGGTGAGAAATTTTTACAATTTAATAAACCTTCCAGCATTTTTTTTAGCAATCAATTGATTAATCTTTAAATGTATCTCTTTTTTTCTTATCTTAAAACAAACAATGTATTTATACTAATTAAAGTATTTTAAATAAATTTATAAAAATACTTTTAATAAAAGAAAGAAAAATCAATCGATTTAAGATTGAATATAGACAGTGAGTATAATCGAAATTGGATTTCCATTTGTGCCCCTAGAATGGAGAATTGCAATAAAAGAAACCCGCAGCATTCGCTCGGTAGAATTAATATCAGATTGCGAATTCTCTTTTGGTGCCCACATGGCCGTTAATTAGAGTTCGCATGGAGGAATTTGCGGAGCCGACTGTCGCCGCCTCTACTGTGGTAGGGCGGGGGTAGGTTTTTCCAGGGGGCTGTTTGTTTCTGAAACCAAGTGGGCCAACAAAGTCATTTGAATTAATGAATTTTTCAAAAGCAAAACAAAAAAACCCTAATTGAAAAAAAAAAAAAAACTTTAAAAAGAAAATTCTCTATTCAGAAAAAACTTAACAAGTTTTTTTTTTGTTTTTATAAAACTTAATTAAGCTGCTAAGTTGTGTATTTTAAGATTTTAAAACAAAACAGCTGACCTCTATAAAAAGAGGCCAAATAAAAATCTTTTAATTTTTTTTTTTTTAATAATATTTTAAATTTAATTTTTCAATTGCTAAAGGCTTTGATAATTCGAATTTTGATTAAAACCTTACTTAGTTTTTTTTTTTTTTTTTTTTTTTCATAACTTCTCAGAGTTTTGATATTTTTTTCTTTGCGTTTCTCTTTAATGCCATCTGATTGTGGGTACTGATACAATGAACTTTGTTTATTAAACCTCCTTTAATGAATAGTTTTTAAGCTCAAACATAA
Source organism: Euborellia annulipes (assembly GCA_023213315.1). Lineage (NCBI taxonomy): Eukaryota > Metazoa > Arthropoda > Insecta > Dermaptera > Anisolabididae > Euborellia > Euborellia annulipes. Next base: position 18,415 of record JAKCPI010016953.1, on the reverse strand, counting down.
TAGATTTTATCGTCTTCACTTATTAATTAATTAATCGATTTCTTTTTGACATTAAAAGTTGTCAAAAGTGGAGGGGACTTAGTCAAGTAGCTTTGAAAATTTTCTAAGCAAAATATTTTAAATTTGTTTTAATTATCTAAGTGCAGTGTCAAAAAAGCAACCCTTTCAAACATCTCATGTTTATTAGAATTGATTTAATTATCTAATAAGAAAATAAATATTTTTTTTTTGTAGATTGTCTCTTTAAACTATTTATTCTAATTACTGCATATTGATTTGAAGATGAATTCCTTTTTTTTACTGTGATTTCCAAATTTGTATTGATAAATCAAAATTTAAAAAAGGCATCTTTTTTTTGAATCAATAAAACTGTTGATAATAAATTTTGTCAAATCCTAAGTGAGGTGTGAAATTTTTTTTTTTAGTTCTTGAGCGTATAGTTGAGGTAGAGTGAGTTCATATCATCCTTGTTGAGATTTTGGTCAGATTTTCCTTAACAGCTTGCAGGGCCGGATCTAGGGGGGGGCGGTGGGGGCATGTGCCCCGGGCAGTTGATATCAGGGGGCGGCAATTAAAGAAAGATTTACTAAAAAAAAAAAAAATGATATGAATTTTTTATAGAAAATTTTAAGGAGGGGGCGGCAAATTAAATTTTGCCCCCTCCCCTAAAAAATTTCCTAGTTCCGGCACTGACAGCTTGTTATTGTATTTTAATTTGTATTGTATTTGTTTGGACCTAGCCACCGGGTCTGGTGCTTCTAAGCGGGTCGTTAATAAATGTATTTATTTATTTATTTAATTATTATATATATATTACTATTGTTATTTCTCCCGGCATTTGTTCCTCTTCCGTCCTGAATTCTCTATTTTATCTAACTGGTATTATATTATGATAGTCATTTAGGTAGAAAACTAATAAATGAGAATTATTTATTCCTAAAAAAGATACTAATTTTCCGGAGATTTTTTTTACCATTTACATATTAAAAATAATTATGAATCTAGAAAATATCTTTGATGTTTTCTTATAAAAAAACATAAGACTCCTAGTTCTAGATAATATCAATAATATAATTCAAAGAGAGAAACTATCATTTTGTAACTTTAGTACAATAGGAAATAATTCCTTTCGCTTTGGCCTAGCAAAGCCATTTCCGCCTCGATGAATAAAGGGATGTCTTGCAAATCAAATAGATCCACCTACTAGGATTTCCGTATTATATAGTTCCACAATGCATGAACGTACAGTATATCGGTACATTTCTAATACAAGCCATCTGACCTTTTAAATTAGTATAAATCAGCGTTTCCCAAACCCGTGGGCCGCGGCCTGATTGGAACTGGGCCGCGGACGTCTAATGAAAGATAAAAATTATTACTTATAATTAGAGAGCGGAAAAAAAGTCTTTCAACTTTTGTCAATTTTGAGACTTTTCCAGATTTTCTTCACGCCCTCGCAAAAAGAAACGTTTTTTGAGATTTTCAAAAACGACTTTTGCGACTTTTTTGGTTTTTTCCTGTCGGAGACTTTTTTTGAAAAAGGGACTTTTATGCTCATACTTTTTTTTTTCAATACACAAATGACTCCCAAGCAGCTCTGGAGTGAACATTTCCCTACTTTCATAAAAATAAAAAAATTAAATAATACAACTTTATTGCAAAATAAATATTTAAAAAAAATCAATTAATTTTCCCTTTCTCTTATCTTATATGCATATTAGGGTGGTCCTTCTCCATGAGGTCATATTTTTCCCATCGCCTTTGAACTTTCAGAATTTTTAAGATTTTCCTAAAACTTTAAACATTCCCATTGTTTTCGTCCACAAGGGACTAAATTAATTTCAAATTACAATAAAACTAGAAATTTATTATTTAGAATCTTTTATTGCTTAAAATTACCTCAAATAATACATAATTAATAGAACGAATAGAGATAGATTAAATTATTTCATCTGCCAAAGTTCCTCAGCATAAATCTGTTCATATTTCTTTTTCATTTCATATTTATTTGTCAATCGTATTGTAAAACGAATTTGGCACCAACCCATTTACTTACACATACACGCACACATTTATACCTAGTATACACTGGGCCTCAGCGTTTTTTTTTACCTGAAAAAGTGGACCACATCAAAAAACCGTTGGTATAAATAATAAAATTAATTTTAATTTTTTGTTAAAATTTGTTTCTCGATTCACCAATACTTGAATAAAATCTAATGTAAAAATTTAAAAAAATGTATAAATGAAGAGAAAAATTGATAGATATTAATTAATAAAAAAAAAAAAAAGAATTAAATTACAACTTTTATTTATTTATGTAAAAATTTAATGAATTTAAAACAAACCTTTCTAAGGTTCATTTACAATAGTTGATACAATAGTGAATACAATCACTATTTTATGACGTATTTAAAATTTTAGTAGATGAAATATTTTAAAATTTTAAGCACTACAACTTGATTCAATTAATTTTAAATAAATAATAGTAATAATTAAATATTTCTATTAGAATGTTCGCATTTGTTTTTAATCAATTCAGATTGGAAAGAGGTGTTAACAAAATTAACTCCAAATTCACAATAGATGGGGATTTTCAATTTTGTGGTTTATATAATTCCAATAAATCATTTAACATTCAATGATTTATTTGGATAGATTTTATTTAATATTATAATTCATTTTGTTATTTCTAATTATTCCTAAATATAACGCAGAGGTGGATGTGATGAGAATTTTTTTTTTTTTTTACCTTATTATTGTTATTATTTCGGCTGATAGAAGCAAGAGAATAGAAAGGATTTGTATCGTATTATTTTAAACAAGAATTCAATCTTCTAAAACACGAATTAATGGATTAAGACCATTAGATAAATATAAACACAAGCTTATATGAAGCTTATACGAACATCTTGAGAAGTTAAATTAATTGAAATAAATTCAATCTGTTTATTATTATTTTGCTGAGGTCGTAGAAGATTAATTTTAAATAAAGTTATGTTGAATCAAAAGGATTTACATTTGAAATGAAACAAAAGGGTTGAAAAAAATATGTAGATATATTTTAGAATTAAAATCTTTTGAGTGCTTTCAATTAAATTTTTTACTTAAGTATTTTGAAATGAAAAAAAAAATTATATTTTCTTGTTTTTGAGCAATCTCAAAAGTTTTTTTTTTATCTTTTAATCTAAAAGAAAAAAAAGTAAAAATCATTTACGAGTAAATTTGTTATAAATAAAGCCCGGATTCCTAAGCAATTGCATATTCCATTTGCAAACATGTAAGTCCCGGAAAAGCAATTTTACATCCGAATTATGCCCCCATGGAACTATGGTTCAAATTTTATATTGCATATTTTTGCATATTTGGTGAATTTTGCATAAAGTTGCGTATTTAAAACTTTTTACACTTTTTTAATATTTTTTTTATTAATATTTCAGCAAGAGTTTTATTTAGAGTGTCTTTTGAACCAGAAGTCATTCTGTCTCAGGAATATTCGCACCAACAGTATTTGCCACAACAGGAGTTGCCAAGAGCCCATCTAAGCTCGAGGCAAACATAACATTTGCCCTGATGAAGGCCGGAAAAATAGGCCGAAACATAGAAATTGTATTAAATAAAGCGAAAAAAGAAATATATTTTTTTTTAATTGGATCTCCAACCTATCCATCCCCCTATCATCAGATCAGACCAGCCAAAACTTAGATTCAGTGTTCTGCTCTTAGGGGACAGAAGTCACCAACCAACAAAAAATATACTCACAAAATTTCAAGGAGAAATTAATTGATTTCTCAATATTATCCATCAGGGCAGCACTTAGGAAAACTTGCGCTCGGGGCCAAAATTATAATTTGCCCCCCCCCCTCCCCCCTACCAAAAATATTTTATTAAATATTTATTCAACATTAAATCTGCTTACAGCCAAAATTCAGCCTCCAAATTCTGGTGCCCCTGTTCTATTTCCACCCCCCCCCCCCCACCCTAGACTAGACGACTAAATGAGATAAATATTAGATTTATATATGCCTTTTAATAACAAAAAAATATTTAATATTATTTTTAGAATAAGTTTGTTATTTTTTGTCTCCACTACAATGAATAATACAAATTTTTTTGTAAAAATATAAAAGTTGCCCGCGCCCCTTTCTTTAATGCGCCCTGGGCCCCGCCCTTGTTGCGGCACTGTTATCCATAAAATTCCACTTATATAAATTTTAAAGTTATTGCATATTTTATGATTTAATCATTTTTTGGTATTTTGACATCAGCATGATATATATTGTATTTTTTTTTTTTTAACAATTTCATATTTATTTTTTTTTAATTTATTAATATATAACTTCGAACCAAAAATGAAATAATTTGAATAATTATTCAATTATATGAAATTTTCCTGATTTGAAAAGGGAATTATTCGATTAACTGCATTGAAAATATTTCACTGTTTATCAATGCTTACAATTATTTCTAGTGAAAATAAATTTTATATATAGCCTGCATGGAATATTATTTTAAATATTATTCGGTTTTATGTAGGCCTAATACTTTAAAAAATATATATGTAGGCCTATCGATTTTAATAAATATAAATTTAATACTAAAAAATAATTATGAAAAACTTATATATAAATTTAATTATCTTTTACAAAAGAAAACTTTAAGAGGTGTGAATTAAGGCGGGCGTATCGGGGTGCTAATTTTGGGAGATTCCAACGGCCACAATTTTGAAGCTATCGACCTCAATTTTTTTTTTAAATTAAAGCTATTTAAAATATCTACAACCTATAAAAGCCCTTTTTTGATTTTCGAAAAAATAAAAAATTTTTTTTAGAATAATCGCATTAAATAAAAGATATTTTTTAAAAATTCGCTCTATAACTTATAGATATTTAAATTAGTAATCATTGTGTTAAAAAATAATTAATTTTTTACTCTTAATTAATTAATTAGCTGGAATCTTTCAAATGAAATGGAATAAATCCCCTGTTTTCCTATGGGAAAAGCTAACGCCATCTCTTGCCGCCTAGAGTAACTCGGTACTGAATCGTCTTCTAACGGCTTTTCGAGACGCGCACCTTAATATGGAGGAACTCGTAGAGTTTGCTCGTGTTTGAAATCATTACTTGGAACGCCTGCAAGTAGGCAACAAAGAATGAACGAAAGTCAAGTCTATTCCCCGCCCAAAGTCCTGACCTCTCCCAAGGCCTCCCTCCAATTACAACATATCTTAATTTATTATTATCGTTTATTTGTCTTTGTTGTAAACGGCGGAGACACACATACAAGCCCAGCAGACCTATATATTCCCATTGCTAGGCTAACTAGTTTCTAGTACCCTGGAGGCCCAATACAACACAACAAACATTTATTATTTCGAGTCGAAACAAGAGCTATTTATTCCAAGCTGACTCTAATATATTCATTAAAAATAATATATTATATTTAATAAAATCATTTATAGCAACAAAACATTTTTAGAATAATCAATCCAATTTTAAATTATTTAGAGAGAATATTGATTTGAAAATAAATCCCTAAGGGATCTCATTTATTAATAAACTAACTAACATTCATCATTTTAAACATGTATATTTAATTGAAATAAAATGTTATCAATTCCTTCGTGTTCTTAAAATTCAATTTTAACTGACTCAGGCATCCTTCAAGTTGTCAATAAGCGCCATCGTAGAACGGAGAATGGGACAGACACTCCATCCCCCCTTCAAAAAGGGCGTTTGGGCCTCGGCACGCAAACATGCATGCAAATATTAGCGTTATAATGTCCAATCTAAATTCTTGTTGATTTAGCATGACGATGGACTCGGCCCCTTTTGGCTTGCTTGCCGAGCCCTTCCTTTGAAGGGCATACCTATGTATCCGCAAATTAATGCACATTGCACACGTTTGCCTTTTGGGAATTGTCTCTCATCGAGCAACAACTTGGCCATAAGGACCGGTCCCCACGCTCATTCTAAATGTTATTATTCAATATTTACATAATATAAGCTTGGTTTTTTTTCCCCTTTTTGTTGTTTGTTTAAACATTTTCATTTATGTTTGTGGTTAGTACTATAAAAAAGAGGTTAAAGTAAAAATTAAAGCAAAATTCTATTATTATATTATTATATAAGACTATATATATAGAGATTATAGTATTCTTAACTATAATATTCTTGACCTGTGACTCAGAGGCAAAGTATTATATATGGCGTTAGAGTTCAATGAATAACAATAAAATTTTGTTATAATAAGATTTTGTTCAAAAAAAAAAAAAAAAAAAGATTTTGTTCAAAAGCTTCTGGTCACTTGGCAAGAGAGTATCTAACTTAAATATAAAATTTTAACTTGCTTGAAATAAACTATGGTTATTTTTCAGTACAATACATAATCCCAAATAAATACAAAATTTCATAAGAATTGGAAAGTATAATGTTCCAAAGGTTATTTTAATGCATATTTTAAGGTTTGATTGTTCATGAACATCTGGGCTCTAATAATCACAGATTTATGCTGAGTAACTTTGACAGATGAAACAAATTAATCTATCTTTAATTAGATTTAGAATTCAAGGCGCATATTTTATTCTATCCTAATTAGTCCCCGGGATATTATTTAGACCCCTAGCATGAAAGGAGATCTACATCAGTGCTATGGACCAAGGAGCAAATATTTAAAGGTAGTTTGACATTTCTGACATATTACATTCATATGCTTTAAGCATAATTTAAAATTGAGGAAGTTAGGCTTTTTAAAAACTTATTATTTCTCATTATTATCTTGTTCTAGGCGGAAAAATGTATTTCAATTAATCAATTGAAATAAATACGGATGGATTCTAAATGGCTTGTGATAGATTTTTTTGTAATTTGTTTTAAGGTCTTTTTGGCATCTGAGGCCATTTAGACGTCCCTATTTATTTAAATGATTGATTGGCATTCAAATCAATTGAAAAAAAATTTGTCTTCTGGATCGGGATGCGAACCCTCGACCTTTGGCACCAGAAGCTAATGCTCTACTCTGAGCCATAGGTCAAGGGCGAGATAGACTTAAACAAGGGAGAAGTCCAAGTGAGTATATCCCGGATTCGTTTTATGAAAAAAATTGAGGTGAGTACTTTGAGCCAAAAAAAATTTTCACGTGTTTCGGCGTTTTACTCCATAGAGCCCTGATTGGCCAAAAAAAAAATACAATAAATGACCGAAACAATTTTCGCCTTTCAAGTAGTTTCTGTTTGAAACATTACGTAACAGTCAGCTGTGGCTAGGTTGGTAGCGTCGCAGACTGGTAAGTATGTGGTCCCGGGTTCAAACGACGGAGTAAGCAATTTATTTTTTTTTTTAATCTTTTTATGTTATTGTAACAAACAATATATTTAAAACTGTTTCATATTTTCTTTTTCATATTTTATTATTTTTTTTTAGTAATTAAATTTTAAAATTTTTTTTAAATATCCTTTTTATAAACTGCAGCTAATTGTCGCCTACTTATTTGGGTTTGCATGTTTTTATGACTTATATCACCCTACTTCGTGTGGGGTAAGCGTACAAGTAAATTAACAAAGTCAAGTTATCTATATTCGCTTGACTACCTAATTTCTTTAATATTAAATATAAGCAAATAAAAAAACCTTTTTTATTAATTTCATCGTCTGGGTATTAACTTTAATTAATGAATTATTTTACTGAACCTTCTTTATCTCGTTAATATATTTATATACTGTAATCAAATGATATTTAATTCCATTAGAAATGAAAATTACTAATTTTAATAGATTTGTTCATTGCGTCATCAAGGTACAAAATACAACTCGCAAAAACAATTTTAACAAAATTTTCAAAATTTAATTGCTCCCCCCCCCCCCCCCCCCCCCCCCACCTCAAAATGAAATTTTATATCAAAGTTATCGGGTTTTCGATAGTATCTATTTGTATTTTAAATTTCATCCAAATTGGTCCAGCAGGGAAACCTGTAGCTTTGTCAAAACGTTGACAGAATTGAATAACGTAAAAATTTATTATTATTAAACTATTTTTTGAATGTTACACGAGATGGGGCAATTTTAAAATTTTTTTCACCAATTTACACTATCTCTTCTGATTTATATTTTCTATTAAATACAATTTTATTACACGAGTACATTTAGTTTGAATCTATTATACACCGAATGAAAAGGGTATTAAATAGTTACTGAAAAAGAGATATTTAATAAACAGGTAAAAAAATGATAGTCGATTAGCTCGAAAAGTAGGCTATCGAAATTCAGAAATTCTATATCTTAAATGTATCACATGTCTAGCGAGTATTGATTCATGTCAACATGAGACATACAAAAAAGAATTTCAGAAGCAAACTGGTATTTATTTTTGATAGTATTAAATTTATATAGGACATTTAAAGAAATAAAATGTTATGATCATCGCGTTGACACTTAGATTTTTCAAATCACTTTTTAAATTAATTTCGATACTCTTTTACTGTTATTGTTCACAGATGTCGTATAAAAATGATAGTTTTATTAGATTTCATAACTTTTTATAAGGTTTTCTTTGATAGTTGGGGCTGCTTTAATATTGATCATTATTTTTATAGACAATCTATCCTCAATAAGCGGGAGATATACAGGGTGGATATAATTAAACTGACTTTGTTCACGGTGGTTACTTAGCTCAGGCTCCTCAGAAGTCTGAAACTTGGCAAATTTGCTAATTAAGTAATGCGCTAAAAAATAATTTATTTATTTATATTACTAGTCAAGTGAGAAGTGATATGAACGCAGGAAAAATGCACAGTTACAAATATTGTTCAACCCAACTCAGGAATAATATATTACATCCGTAACATTGCATGGTCGACAGTTGTTCGCAGAGAAATAAGGCTGACAATTTTTTCTAAATTATATTGGCTGCTAATTATGCATTAATCCGGAAAACTTAGGGAATCGATAATGCTGAATTATCACGGAAAATGGAAAAAGAAACCGACAAACTATTCATTTGTACATCATTGCATGGTTTATTAATTAAAACTACAAAATTTTAAATTTATTATTGCACATTAAACATTTAAATCTGAAATACCAGAATCTCTTGAACATTGAAGGGATGTCAATTTGCTTCTTAGAGAGATCAAAAAATACCACCGACAACTGAATTTGATCAGAGAATCAAGAGCTTCCGTTCAAATGGGGTGCAAAACGGTCTCGGCCGAAAGGCAGACTATCATCGAATGCCGGATTAACGCGATTTTACTGTAATTTAGAAGAATATTCTTAGATTCCAAAAAAGGTCTAAAATACTCGTCCATGCTATGTAATGTATGCAAAAGTTAGCTTTTTTTAATAATTCACGACCGTCAAATTGCAATATTTCAGACTTCTATAATAGTTACAGCCCGAGCTATGACAGCCTGAACAGATTCAATTTAATTATAGCATCGGTATATAAGCTACAGTATATATAGACAAAGTAAAATAAAAGAGTTTAAGAAATTTACTTAAATTTATTTCTTTATAATTTACTATTGTAATTAGATCGGGCGCTGAAAGTAGTTGAGTAAGAAAAATGTGAGGACCGAATTCCGCCAATGGATTTTGGCTGAGAATAACTCCCAGAATAAGAATCCGGAATATTTGTTCAGTTGTTAATACACTTCTGAAGATGAAAGTAATGTAAAAATACGTATTCTATTATTATTTCACCAATAAAAACTTGAAACATATTGCCTAGTATATCTTTTTATATATTTGAATCCTATTTTTTTGGGATATCATGCGGGCCACATCTGATATTTTAATATCCCTCAATTTTCTCTCCTTTTATAACCAAATAAAATTTGAATTAAACTTAAATTTTTAACTGGATAAATTACGTTAATTTGGACAGACTGTTTTGCATCAAATATTTAAATTGTTATTTTACATTCATTTAGTTTCTCAATTTAGCTGAAACAACAGAGTTATATTTTGTTTAAAAATGTACGCTCTTATAAATCTTTTAATTAGGAACTAATTAAAATTCCACTGTATCTTGAAACAAAAAAAAAAAGCTTAAATATTTATATTTCGTCTTAAATTCAAAGAAGATGATATTAAATTAGATCATAAAAAATTATGAATATTTTAATTGAAATGGTAACAGCTTGCATAAAACTTAAATGGCACAAAAAAAAAAATGACAAAATCAAATTTTGATTTTTTTTTTGTTTTCATATCAAACTTGATGCTATTATAATGTGCACATAATTGAATAAAAATTGTTCTATCTATTATTATTCAATGAAAATAAAGAGAGCGGTCAAGTGTGAATCCGGGGCTGAATCTGATTCGCAATCACTTTCAATTCCTCATCTATCCTTAGAACGAGGATTTTGTCACTACTCCAGAGCAGGGAGGGATGGGCGAAATCCTTTTGAAAAAGAATTAGAGATCGACTCGCAGATCCGGCCAGATCGGACGATCCGATCTGTAGTAGTCGCTAACGATCGAAGAAGCTTATATATATTGTTATATTTTTCTATTGTTAATCTTTAACATGCATGAAACAATTAATAAGAAGTAAAGTGAATGGCTTAAATAAAAATGCCTGGACCCTAATATATATAAATTCATAAATAACGGTTATCGTAAATGTCTTATATGGCCTGAGCTGCCGAAAAGACAGTTTGAATGTGTGTGTGAGTGCGAGTGTGAATCAGAAAAAAGTGTGAATGTTTTAAAAAAAAAAAAAAAAAAGTAAAGTGTGGTGGCCGAAAATTGACAAAGATGTAGAGAAGATTTGCAAAGAGTGTAAAGGGTGTCAACTAACATCCCGATTGAATCCACCCGAACCTACAGTTAGGACAGAATTGCCATCTAGACCGTGGGAACATGTCGCCGTGGATTTCCAAGGACCGTTACCATCGGGACATAATTTATTAGTTATAGTGGATTATTATTCACGTTACATGGAAATTGCGGTTATGAAAAAGATAACCACCGAAAAAATGTTAGAGAGATTAGAAGAAATTTTCGCACGGCACGGAAATGGACAGGACGCAGAAGAAGAGGACGGACTCTCTCAAGAATCACGAGAAAGGACCAGACCTCAAAGGGACAGACAACGGCCTCGGTATCTAGACGACTACAGGAGTGCAGTTGAAAGAAACCCGGTCTTGAAAAGAAGGGAGGAATGTAGTAGTCGCTAACGATCGAAGAAGCTTATATATATTGTTATATTTTTCTATTGTTAATCTTAAAAGGGGCCCCCGGGTGTGGCGTAGTAGGTAGCGTGCCTACCTCCTATACCAAACGTTGCGGGTTCGGACCCCAGGCGTCCGATGATTTTATTTAAGCCATTTGGATACCAGATGGCTTAAATAGAAATGCCTGAACCCCCAATAGATATTTTCAATACAACGGTTATCGTCAAAAGTCTTATATGGCCTGAGTTGCCGAAAAGACTGTGTGAATGCGTGTGTGATTGTGAGTGTGAATGAGAAAAAGTGTGAATGTTTAAAAAAAAAAAAAAAAATCTTAAAAGGGATTCTAAATAAATAGTTTTGTTTTGACTTAAATGCGAGTATAGTTCGCTCATTTTAGCCTAGATTATTACACGATCTACTAATCCGATCCAGCTGCTGCAAAAGGATTCGACAAACATAGATCCTTTTTGGATCCACAAATTCAGATCCGAAAATCCGATCCGCACTTGATTTTTTAAGCGTTTGGATGAATCAAAAGGATATATTTATTGAAAAGTAAAAAACTTTAAAGGATTGGCAATCCTGTGAAAAGGATCGCAACGTTCCAAGAGTGCTAACTCTTCTAAAAGGATTAGCAATTCGATCCTAGATTTAGAGAGAAAAAATGATTGCGATCCAGATCTAAGATTCTCGCAAACAAAGGATTTCGATCCAGATCCGAAAATCCTGGATCGGATTGGATTTTCAGATTTAAATCCAAAAGGAAATTATATATATTTATATGTTGTATTACTGTTTTGTATTAATGTATTTTATTATAAAAAATATATTCCTATGACGGATAGTCAAAGGAAAAATTAAAAAAAAAAAAATTCAAAAGGATCGTGATTCCTGCTCCTGAAGTATTGTTTAAATTCATATTATAAATATAATTAAAAATAAAAATACAAAGGTCACTGGCAAATTGATGAAAAAACATATTTTGAATGGGGCATTGAAGATAGTAAATATAAGAGTGAACGAAGGATAACATTAATTCCGGCTCTAAGAAAAAAGGAAGTTAGTCGCTTTCGCTATAAACTTCCGGACGTTTTATACCCATAGAAATAAATAGAAAGTCATTATACTCTATTAACAATAATGTCTCATACAAAAAAAGTTTTTTTTAAAATAAATTAGCTAGAATTCTTTTTAATCTTTTTTTTTTTTTTAAATCAAACATGAATAGAGTAGCGAATTAATAATCATTTCAATGCTCTTTAGAAATAATAATGAAATAGCAAAAATACTAAATGAGAGAGAGAAAAAAAAAGATTGATTAAATTCTATCAATAATGCAAACAAGGCGTTCTCTATTCTTTTCATAAGCAGGTAGATGATATAATTCTTTTGATCCTTTAAAAAAAAAACGCTATCTCGCTGACATTTAGCCAGGCAATTTGAAAAATGCGGCGTTATCTCTGTATGAATGATAAGAGTGGCCTTGGCGATAGAGAGTCTTTGTTTTAGGAAGCCGGAAATCCTCCTTTTGATCAATGGCACCGAGAAGAGAAAGAAGTTTTTCACCCTGAGATGACAATGTTACTGAGATAGCATTCTATTGTTGGCCTGGACCGATAAGCCTTACCTAATAAATACAGAGACATTATATCTTGTTGTATTGGAAGGCTTTTATCTATCAGCTTCAACCCCAAGACAGGATATAAGCATTTAGCCCCTAACTTGCTGGAATTAATTAGCGAGAGAGCGAGGGTAAGTGTTTGGGAAAGGGGAGATTCAATTTACGAATTTCGCACTCACTGAAGATTTTCATAAATTTTGATAAATTAATACTTTATGATACATTTAGTAAATAAAGAGGTAACTCACTTTTAATATTAAATAGAGGCCTATACTTCTCTTTGTATTAATATATTGGAAATATTTAAAATTATAATCAAGCATGTAGGAGCCTTTAAATTTGTGTCTCAAATAATTTAGGCATTTTAAGGTTAGAAATATTTTTTTAGGACTGATAAAAAATTGTAATCTTTTTTTTAATCTAACAATTGTAAGAATGAAAAATATATTAATTTGATAACTCAGTACTAGACACTAGATATACGGTATATAATATATACCACACACATATTATTATATCAGTGGCGGATCGAGAGGAGTTTCTCGGGGGAGGAGGGGGAATATGGTGTGACTGGTCGCACAGCACACAATTTTTTCTTAATATCGGTAATTTAAAGGTGCATTATGTAGTTGTTTACCAGAATACATATACAAATCAAATATTTAAGAAATAGTTTTTAAAACTTTATATTAAAAATACAATTTTTTTCTCAAATCTAAGGGGGGGGGGTAATTACCTCCTTTACACCCCACTTGTATCCGCCCTTGTATTATATATACAAATATTAGGTGTAGATGAGCAGATCAGGGCAGTTCGAGAAGTGAATAAAATATACGAGGGTGAATCAAAAAGTAAGTTACACTTCCCAGTTATGACCATTTATGAAACCACATACATATAGACAACAACATACAACATAGAAGTTAACTTTTCCAATAGTCCCCAGGAGACTGTAAACATTTCTCGGAACAGGCAACCAACTTTTCGATTCCGGATGCGTAGAAATCGAAATCACCTCCAGCGTAACCACATGGCACTTATCTTCTCATCGTTTTGGAATCGTCATTCACCTTGATCGTTTTTCAGCTTACTGAACACATGATGATTTTTAACTTTGCCCACCAACCATAGGTTAGGCAGGTAAAGTTAATGTAATCGAAATTGAACTGAAGCTGCCAAAATGCGTTTTGAGGTCCCCTGAATCCATTTAAGTAGTTTTTGGAATGATGTCTGTGTGTGCGTGTGTCTGTATGTGGTAATTTTTTCGTCAACGAAAACTCAAAAACCATTCATACTGCCTTCATACTCCCTTATTTTGGAGTCGGTATTGTAAATAATGAGAAGGGAAAAATCCGGGTTGTTGGCAGCCCGAAGGAAGGAAAAGCAAGACTTGGATAAAAATAGAGGAAAAATTCCTGCTTTAGTTCGGGTGGTATCTCATCACGTGTGAAAGGGGAATCTCTGAGTCAAGATGAGTATTACTTTCTCTTACCTATATATACCGGAATATGTTAATATACATATACCGGTATATAGAAAGTAATGGATTCATGTCAAAAATTTGAAGTCGAGATTTTGAAGGATATACACGTTTTAAGGTCCATTTAATCCAAAAAAGTGGTTTTCAAAACATGATCTGTGTCTGTGTGTGTGGGGGTGCGTCTAAACAAAATATCTCAAGAAAGAAAAAAAAAGCTAGAAGATTGAAATTGTATATTTAAATTCGGTACCCTCCTGAGGCGAGAAAATAAGCTTTTGATTAAAAAATAGGCCAAAGAGTACTAGTACTTTATGGATGTACTTTTTCAGTTTATTTTTTCAATTTTCTCAAAATTATCTCTAACGATTTTGATTAAAATTCAAAAATCAATTATTTTTTAGATGCTCTTTCAAATGTATATTCTCATTCTGCTCTCAAAATTGTTTGAAGCACACTTTACTCTTGTATTTCATAGGGAAGATAGGAGAAATGGTTGCCATGGTAACAAAAATAATTTTCCATGTTTATATATTTGACATTCTTAAATTCTAATATATTGGCGGAAACTAAATACTGTATATGTCGACACAAAAAATCTGGTGTGACAAGCCCATAACACAACTTTCTCTTAACTTTGGTAGGTTGTACGACCAGTCACACCAGATTTTTTTAGAAGGTAAATTAAAATTCTTAATTTAATGTTTATTTTTTAGAACAAAAACATTTTCTTGATTATATAAAATTAAAACACGGTATAGGGATTTATATTCGTTTCGATGAAATCAGCTTTAGTTTATTTTAGATGAAAGATATTTTTCTCTAGTAATATTTTTTTTTTTTTAATAATCTCCCCAATTTAATCAATGGATTTTATAAATGAATTTTCTTGCAAATGAATGAATTCTTTTTTTAACAATAAATAAAGAGTGCAATATTTCGGAAATATGATTCGTAGTATTTTTACATGAATAAACTCTCTTCTGGTTTGATAATAGAAAAGCCATCGGGGAAGGAGAGTATGGGGGGGGGGGGGGTGAGTGAGTTTCATATGCTTCATTTTCTATAGCCACCAGCAGCAACAGCAGCAGTAACAGCCCTTTCTATCGTATTCGATGATAGTGAGTGAATAATAATACATATAAATTTAGCCAGGAGGTTTTCATTGCATGCAAGCAAATGTGACATTGAGCGAATTGAAATCACGCGATAAAACAGCAGGCGGTCCTCCCAAAAAAACAATTCGCGTGTTAATTAGTCTTCGCTGAGGGTTGCTTTTTCACAGCCGGGATTATTATACCCGAGAAATCTCCACCCATCGGCACTAATTCTTTTCTTTTGAAGAAAGATTTAAAATATTTCAGGAAATTATTTTTGTGTATATCAAGGTGCGTTTACACAAAACAAATTCTCATTCTACTCTCCCTATTTAATTTACTTCACTTTTTCACTACAAAGCTGATCAAAATCTTTTAATCTCCTAGGACCGTATTACCTTGTGAGTTCTGTTCTAAAAGGGAAGTAAATTATAGTATAGAGGGAATAGTACGAGGAGAGCGTTCGCACTTTGTGTAAACGCACTTTTAGAAATTTGAATTTGTTAATTATTAAATTAGTTAAACTATTTAATTTTAAATATAATATTTTCGATAGATTTTTGAAAAAAGAATTGTTGATAAAGATCAACAGGATTACAGCAGTGGCATATATGGACCCTGTTACGCATTAGTGTGCCAAGCGCCACCTACGAGTTTTGAGAAAATTAACATTAAGGTTTTTTGTTTTCATTTTTAATTTTTTGGCGCTTGACACACTAATGCATAACAGGGCCCATATAGAGGATTAAATTTAAATAAATAAGAATAGATACTAAATTTTTTGAATCCTTGGCGATTGTTGTTCATTTTCATATTTTTAATTGAAGAATCAGGATGTCATTCGCCGCTCATAGATCTTGGTAATTTTTATAAAATTATAATATAAAAAAAAAAGAAAATATCAATTAATATTATAATTTTTAAATAATATAAAAAAAATTTCAATTTATATATGATTAATATATTTTAATATATATGTATTTAGTTTAAAAAGAAAATAATTATATATTATTGTATTTGGGGAGTGAAGAGGGAGGAGAAGGGAGAAATGATGGGGGTGGAAAACAAAAAGAATGAAAAAAAATTCGTATTTTAAAAAAGGTTGGTTTTTTGTTTTTAAAAATATATATATTATCCACATATTACTCACCAAGATCTCTGAGCGGCGAATGACATCCTGATCCTCAAATTAAAAATATTAAAAAGAATAGATACATTTCTCTTTTTTACACAAACTTTTATCAAATTATTTCGCCATTATTTATATTACTAATATAAATAATATAAAGCTGATTTAGACTAGATGGAGAAAAACTGTTAAATAAAAATAATAAAATAAGTAAAAAATAAAGGTTGTATAAATTAGAAGTCGATTGAAACGAAAAAAGAAAAAATAAAATAAAGTCAAATAACCGAATGCGTGCTGTAATCCATTTGTTAGGGCCCACCGAGTACAAATTGGTGGATCCGTGGTTCAACTCCCGGCCGTACGCCCTAGCTTTTGTCGGGTATTTGAATTAACAAATATTGAATTATAAAGTCAAACAAAAATACATTGTAGGCTAATATTTGTCTTGTGTGAAATAATCCGTTTTCTCCCTACTTTTCTTTCAACGTAGACTTATTTAATAAAAAATAAAACCGGATGAAAATGTGATTAAAAGTTAGTCCAAGTGGAGAAAAGTTTTTTCTGAAATTTTTATTAGCTTTCAAATATTAATATATAAAAATTCACTGTTTCAGGCAGGTTTACTCTAAATGATTCATACTCCTAGATGTAAAATTATTCAGATAGGGATAAAGTAAGTACCCAGAAAAATTATTTTTATGGAACAAATTTCCACATGAGTTCTTCTCATGTATAGAACGATATCAGAATGAGAGTAGAGTGCCCTCGGAGGTTTGATAGTGACTGTGGATCCTTTATTACATTTTTCTTTTCCATGTTTCCATGTTATCAAAGGGGCCATGTCTACATAATAATGATACTAGTTTTACCTCATTATGTGATTCAGGTCAGGCAATTAGCCTATTCGACCATTTAATTATTATGACATGAACACAATGTCGAAATAACTATATAAATAAAAATTCATGCAGCACAGCAACATTATTAACCTGAACGTATAATACAACAAAAATCAAGTTTATTTTAGATGAAATTCCCACCATCAAATTTCGTAGAGCCCATTAAATTGCCATCTCCTCTTCTTTAATAAAGAGCCCTCCCAACATCAGTTTCTCCTTTTACTGCCATTAGCTCTAACCACTAATGGAGGTGAAAAACTACTCTTCAAAAAAAAAGTCATTTTGCATGATATAAAATTATTAACTTTTTAATGTGGCGAGAATTGATAATTGAATAATTTGTAAACTGCTTAAATTGTTATTAGCCTATATAATTAAAAGAGAAATTTTAAGAAATAAGCTTACGCCAATACATGTCTGAGAAAGGTTTGTCTCCTTTAGAAAGGCATTTTGTATTTATACAGAAAATAAAAAAAAAAATATTTCAATTGAATTGGCTACCAAACAATTGGAATAAATAATAACGAGGTCTAAATGACCTCGGATGCTAAAAAAATAACTACTTTAAATTAAAAAAAAACTTAATTAATTAGAGTTTCAGCTAATCATTTAAGTTTTTTTTAGTGGGCATTAAATTTTGGAATATTATAATTAATATTTTTAGATGTTAGGTTTATAAAACAATAAAGTTGGCAAACACTTCCAAAAACGCCTAGAGTATCTCTAATAATTTAATTTTTGATCTCCAGACAGTCAAGTAGCCGGAACCCCTCGGGCTTGGTGTAGTGGATATGTTAAATAAAAATGTCTGGACAACCAAAAGGTATATTCATAAATAACGGTTATCGTAAAAAGCCTAAGTTGCCGAAAAGACTGTGTGTATGTGGTGTGTGTGAGTGTGAATGGGAAAAAAAGAAAAAAATAGCCGGGAGAAGTGGGGAAGGCTTCAACCCCCCCCCATCCCCAAATAGTTTCACTTTCAAAATTATAAAAAAATTTTGCATATTATACAGT
>JAKCPI010016952.1:0-19234 GCA_023213315.1 Euborellia annulipes | reverse complement strand
TCTGGCCATACGGGAACTTTTTTTTCTATTGGTCGCGCCATCTTTCTTCCTGATTTTAGCCCAATTCAAATTTTCAATGCATGTCTATGGGATTAAAAAATATTTCATTTAACTTTTATAACGATACCCGTTCAAAGTATCATGAAATCTTTTTAGAACATTATTTTAGAGGTTTCAATTTATAAATATTACTCATCATATGTTAAAAATCTCCATTAATTTTATTATATTGAGAATGCAAAGTTTAGGGTTATATTTAGCTGATTAGAATCTTAAAATCACTTTTAATTTGAGTTTATGTATATTTATATATGTATTTAGCTTACAATTTATTTTCCTAATTATAAAATAGAGTTTTCTAAGAAAATAATCGATTTAAAAAAGAATAAAACAAATATAAATAACGTTAGTAATTAACTCATTGCAAAAATAATGAAATCTTTTAAGAATTTTCTTTAATATTAAAAAATTATAATTTATACAAAATTTGAACTCAGAGATATTATATAATAGAAAAAATTTCAATATCTGCCGTAAAGGGGGGGGGGGGGGGGGAAGCGGCTTTTAAATCCCGCACTGCCCCATTTGCCCGATCCTAACATACTGAGGCAGAAAAATGAAAAACAAAATACCAAAAGATACCCGACACATATTTTTAGATCAAAAAAGAGAACGTCTGGGCACCCTATATTTATGTCCGTGATCAAGAGCGGGTCCAGAGAAGTTTCTTAGGGGGGGGAGTAATCTGGTGTAACTGGTCGCTCAGCACACAATTTTTTTCTTACTTTCGGTAATTTAAAAGTGCATTCCATTCCGTTTTTGTTTACCAGAGTACATTTACAAATCAAATTTGTAAGTTTTAATATCAAAAATTTTTTTTCTCGAATCTCGGGGGGGGGGAAGGAGGGGAAGGGTAATTGCCCGCTTTCCCCCGTGTATTTGCCCTTGTCCGTGATAAAGTCAAAGCTCTTATCAAATTTTTCACATATAGAGTAGGCCTAATTTATAAATTCCAAATGTATATTTTAAAAGAAAAAGTAAAGGAAAAATAATTCATTCATTTAAATAATATTCTTGAGATTATTTACTTTATTTTAGAAATAAATATTACATATATAGCTATGAGAAAGTGAAAAATGACAGATTGGGAAATGTCAAATTCAAATGTTTTTTCATTAAATAAATTATTTTGAGTAGTTTTACTTACTTTTTTTTAGTATATAAATAATCATTAAAATATTAACTTCTGTTTCTATGAGTTTTTTTGAATAAAATTATTATATAATTAATTAACAAAAAAAAAATCATTTTTTCTCCATGTATTCAATGGAGCGGTCGGAAGAAAGATGGCCGACAATTCTAACGGTCGCTCGTATGGCCAGACTCTGATATACAGGGACTCTACCTCGAGTTACAAAAATCAAACATTCTTCGTCCCAGAGAGATTTTATATATATAATTATTTCTTATGTAGATCCTATATTAAGAAACAGAAATAACATTGAAAGGTTGGAAGATATTGTTAAAGTGCAGCTACCAGGTATTTGATTTACTTTAAAAGTATGGGAATTCAAAAAAAGAATTGAATTTATTTATTCCAAAGGGGAATAAAGAAAAAACAAATTAAATAAATTCTTTGAAAATTTTTTAGAGATGCTTCTCAATTCCCTCTAGAATCTA
Organism: Euborellia annulipes; assembly: GCA_023213315.1. Taxonomy (NCBI): domain Eukaryota; kingdom Metazoa; phylum Arthropoda; class Insecta; order Dermaptera; family Anisolabididae; genus Euborellia; species Euborellia annulipes. Next base: position 17,554 of record JAKCPI010016952.1, on the reverse strand, counting down.
TTGATTCATTTTCAATATGTAATATAGGAAACAAATTAAGCCTGAGGAGAGAGAAGCTATAGAGTGGGAGATTCTAAGGACCCGATCCAATACAGGATTAATTAAGGTTAATTTCGGAAGGAAGCAGCAAATTTAAGGGAACAATAGAAAGCTCGCTTAAAGGTCCCTTAACATTATGATATGAATTAACTTTAAATACACCCTTTGCCGCCATCAACCTGCACTTTATAAAAGATAATGATGCCAAGAAAATTAAATTAATACTTGTGAAAATATCACAAAGGACAGTTCGGAATTTAATAATAAAAGTTGAAAATTATTTTAAAATGATTAAACGATTAAAACAATTTTTTAATTCACTTTTTGTGGGGTAATAAAAAATTTGTTTTCTTCTTATTTAATTTTCTATAGGCCTATGTATTTATAATTAAGAAATTATATAAATCATGTTTGGTTTCGTGAAGAAAATTCACACAATTAATAGACTATTTACTAAATCAAACAGCCGGGGGAGTCGAACCACGGATCTGCCGATGATTAAAATAGCAATCTGTTTAAATTCAAATAGCCGAATGCGATGCTGTGGTCTAGTGGTAGGGCATACTGAGTACATATTGGCAGATTCATGGTTTGATTACCGGCTGCATCCCTATCTTTGTTTTCTCTCTTTATTTTCCGGTCATTTAGCCCCCACTTTTTACAATATTTCGGCTGTTTGATTTAGTAAATATTAATCATAAATATTTATAATTGTCATTCCTCTGTCCAAGCCCTTGTCCTATGACTCAAAAGTAGATTATTAGCTTCTGGTGCCAAAGGTCCACATCAAAATCCATGTCAAAGAGTCCATATCCCGTCAAAGGCGAAAAAATTTATTTCAATTAAATTGGATTTTGCGCCAATTGAAATAAATAGGGACAACATCCTCTGTTTATTAAATAAAATTTTTTTTATCATTTTAATTTCTTTAAGCAATAGATCAACAGCTTAAAAATTTACAAATGAGAAAGTGATGACTTTCTTTTAGGCGACAGGTTATATGTGGGTGCGAGATTTTCAAGACCAGAAGGGGTGCCGATCATTGAAATGGTTAAGACCACTGAGATAGAGCAATGAAAAAGTTTTTTCTTAATAATCATATGGCCGGCAAGGTGCTTGGGATCTTGGAAACAAGTCATTCAGACTAAGGGGGCCGTAAGGGGCGGGTCCCCTCTCTTGACGCAAACACGACACAGCCGGGCTTAGCATCTAGTATAATAATATTAATTAAAATAGAGAAGTTCGTTCACGTTATTATTAATAAAGCATTTGTAGTGTTGGTAAATTCATTTTTATTCAAATCTACCTTAATTACTATTATTATTAAATGTGAAGATAAATTGTATGTAATAATGTTGCAATTTAAAGAAACGGGACACGTAATTTACAGCTTGATCTATCACTATTAGTATATATGTAGGCCTTAAAAAAAAGGTTTTAATGTTTTTTTTGACCAATTTTCATTTGCAAAAAACTATGTTAGGCATGGGGGAAATAATTAAGCTTTATTTGTAAATATTAATTGAGATTTAGTGAAAAAAAAAAAAAAAATTGATTACGGTATATTTGTTATAATTTTTTAACATATTCACTGTAAAAATAAAGTGTCTGATTGATTAATAAAATATTTATTTATTTAAAATGGATAAATATTTATTGAATATTCAAAATATTTGTTGTCACTGACCTCAGAAATGTAAATTGTTTCACCTGATCAATAGTAAATACAAGAGCTAAATAATATTGAATTATGGACCAGAAACTGAAATGGAAACATTAATTATAAAATAGATACCTATAAGGTATTGGATGATTATTGAAATGCTTTGGCCTATATGGGGGGGGTTAAATATGTTTGTTGTGTTTCTTCGGATGCGTCTAATAATGAGAGTTGTTTCAATAACTTATTAAAAAAAAACTTTTTTGTTTAAAGGTTTTTTTGGGCATCGGAGGCCATTTAGACCCAGGCCCTATCTTTCAATTGATTGATAGCCAATTAAATTGAAATAGAACAATCAAGAACTCTGTGCTATGGCTTAGGGGCACAAAAACTTATTTAATATACTATTCTAGGTTAACTTGTAGTTTCTTTCTGGTGTTTTGAGCAGGATGGAGAGGATAATTGTTTAGACTTGTTTAGGTTTATGAATGGATGCATTCCTTTTCGTTTCGGCCATTTCGATAGCCTTCATTAGAACCTTTGTCTAGATCTGTGTCGTTTCGTAAATTTGAACACGTATCTAAAAAATAATTGTCTTTTAATTAAACAATTTTCCTCCCTATCCTGTTCAAAACACCAGAAAGAAACTACAAGTTAAACTGGGATAGTAAATTACATACAGGTTACACATCAAAAGAAAAATAAACTTATTTGAAAGATAAATTATTAAAATTATATATAAAAAATCGGGCAGTGAAGATTTCGCTAGAAAAGAAAAATAAATGATTTGAATATTTTTTACTTTTTTTATACGAAGTAGCCTACAAAAAGTTTTGTTTTTATTTTTGAAGTTTATATGTCCCATTCAGACTTTATTTACAATTATCTACATATGCGTCAAAGCAGGGAGGTGGGGGTTACATTGACCTCTTTGGAATTGCCCAGAGTGTGGAGAGGAAGGCAAGCTAAAATCTTAGCCTAGATACTAAATGTATTGTATGCCCTCGGGCTTAGAGTAGGGGTTAGCATGCTAACCTCGTATACCAAAAGTTGCTCGTTCGGACACCAGGCAGTCCGATGATTTTATTTAAGCTTTAAGATTTTATTTATTTTATTTATTGGTATTAATTCCCGGACCCCCAATATGTATATTAATCAATAACGGATATGATATCGTAAAAGTCTTATATGGCCTGAGCTGCCGAAAAGACAGTGTGAATGTTAGTGTGTATGAGAAAAAAGTGTGAGCGTTAAACAAAAAAAAAAAAAAGGATTATTGTATATGATCGAAAAACAAAAATCACTTTTTTTATTTATATACTGCTTGCTCTAAAAGAATCTGAAATTAATATTTCGAAATTCTAAAATTTGTACTATATAGACGCACGAGAGATTGTGAGTTCGATTTCTGAGTGTCTCTCAATTTTACCTCAAAGTTTTCTAAATATTAGAGAAAATTAATTCCACTTTCAATGTATGTTATATATTAATAATATTTTTTTATTAAATTTCCTCCTCTCTCTCGCTTATTTTCAAGTATGTCCCTCCATCAGAGTCTTTCCTCTATCATATATGGTATTTTTTGCAATTGGAAATGAAACTTGAAACATGTTGAAGATGAGAATTTAATTGCTCTACTCAGGATTATTGGTTGATGTTCCTGGAGAGGCCCTAGCCCTAAACACTCGAGGACCCTTGGTCGGAGAGCTCTTGTGTTTCGTAACTAAAGACTCAAGCTCTTAGCTCAGAGCTGGTAATTCGAGGGCCCCAAAGAAGGTTTTTCTTTGAACATCGAAACTTCATTACCCACTTGCAAATATTAATATCAATTTATCTAGAGTAAACAAATCTTTATTTATTTTATATAATCTCTTTTTGACAATTTTCCTTATTAAATTATAATCCACATATATATAACTGTTACCCTGGTATATATACAGTACAGTACAGTAAAAGGATTTTATATTTTATTTATACGAAATTTTATCTTGATATGTAAACAAATTAAATTTCATAAATATTTCTAATTTGATCAAAATAAATATGAGTAAATTTGTACCAAACAAAGAGATTTTTTAAAAAGTTACTTTAACAAGTTTAATATATAAACATGAAATTAAAATTCAATTTGTAAATAAAAAGTTGGATACTTTTTAGTAAAACTTTTAATTATATATTTATACTCATAATGAACTTTTGAATACCTGAATGAAACAAATAAGCTTTATTTAACTATATATTCTAATTTAAAATATTGATTGAAAGCATGGAATTCATTTTATACGATATATATAGATTTGACAACCTTAATACACAAGTACAACCTGAAACTTTCCATAAATTGTTTTTGAATCCATTAAAAAACAAAAGTCGACTTCGTTTATAAAGATATACCAAATATCATACTAGCTAAAAAGTAACACTTGGGCATCTCATCTGAGTATCAGGGTTAGATGGTCAGGCATTTATTTATTTTAAATTTCATTACCAAATTGATGGCACACATCAACATGTACAGGATTCGTGTAACCGACGCTTACACCTGATACTTTGAATCCAATCACAGGTTTTATCTGTTTTTGAGTAGACTTCCCGGCACCCAATGCACTCTTCCTCTTCTTCAAAAAGTTCAACATTTTAGTCTACCTTGTACTAAACTTCATCTTATGAGTCTGAACGGTCTTAAGTTTCTTTAACCTTCTTGATCCGAAACTTTATCACAAGTTTTTAATATAGCTACATATAACACGTTTATGGGATGGGCATCTATCCCGATGATGGGCAGTGTCATCTCACCCGATCGGCCTGGAGAGATGACCATACCGCATCTTCATACATGGTGGATGCAAACGCAAATGCAACCTACGTACCAGTGTGCAGTTAGACCTAAACAACTCTAAAACTAAAGTTCTTGTCGCTTCTCACAGCCTAAGTTATGTTTAAATCGAAAGGTTGTGAAAATCTACATAATTTCAAGGTATATTGAAAACTAAAATCATGGAAATTATTTACCTTTAGTTGAAATAAAGTCATGCCGAGCAGCAACACTCCCTCACTACCATACCAACTGGCAGGCACTGTACAGCGGATCGTGTAAAAAATACAGAGGGTTGGTCATCTCTCCCGTATTGCCATCTTCCCTAATTATTTCGGAAGAATCATTTTTACTAATCTCAAAAAGGCTTTCCATACGCCCATGAATAGATTTCATATTCTATATCGGGGGTGGCCAACCTACGACTGGCGAGCCACATGCGGTTCTTTGAAGGATTATTTGTGGCTCTCGATAAATGTACCCGAGTTCGCTTTTCATTTTTGTGTTATTATATTTAAAAAAATTATTATCGTTCCTAATGTGTTTCAAAAGGATATACACGTCCACACCCCAGGGACACACAGGGATACACACGTCCACACCAGGGACACACATTTTTCTTCTGGTCACTTTCGATCTACTGTGTGTCCCTGGTGTGGGCGTGTGTCCCTCAAGGTTCACTATGCAGACCTGCTGCGGGCGTGTGTATCCCTCGATCATTTTAAATCATTTTTATTCAGGATCTTGAATTGAAAAAAGGCTGCTTGTCGAATTATTTCGATTCGGACCCACGTACTTATGTGAAACATTTTATTCCACTTTAAAATTCGTGAAATCCAAACACCGGTCAGTATTAACTAACAAGCATCTCAAAGAATTACTGAGAAATTCTGTCACCAATTATTCACCAAATTTTAAAGAATTATCAAGAAAAGTAAAAAAAAATGTGATTAATTTTTAGGCTCGGACTATCAAGGACCTTGGCCACCCCTGTACTATATTGTTATGAGAGTAGGAAAAATAAAAATTGTTGCTGCTAGCCTATACATTTCATTTTCTAATATGATATATAGAATATTTTTTTTTATTAACAGGTTGAATAATTAATTAAAACATATCAAGTTGAATAATAAATGAGCTATAAGCTAAAAATTTAATTATCCATTAAAAAATTTCAAATGTTCAAATTGAAATTGAATAAAATTCTATCTATATTTCACATGTCGAAATTGACGTTGTGTGTACGTAAGCACCTTGCATTTCTCCCCTCTTTTTCTCTCTCTCTCTATATATATTTATATAAATGCGAATGTAGTAGCTACGTGTGTGGATTGGCCGTTTTATGCCGCTTTTTGGGCAACCCAAGCGTGTTTTGTGAAATATTGAGGCTTCTAGAAAAATTGTCAACTAGTATTTCTGTGGGGCGTAAAGCACCTGTCAGAGGCGATTTCTCGCTTGGATGTCACACGAGCCCTTAGCACGGGTTCAACCTACCAATGAATCTACGGGCCAATTTTTTTTTTATTTTTTTTATTTTAACAACGTCTGCATGTTTGAAAGGGGCTGGCGTCTAGTGGACGAGAGATCATGTCTTTTTTATGGAACGTGTAAGGTGCTAATTTTAAACTAATTTATTTATTTATGCATTTTTTTTTTGTAAATTTTATTATACACATTTATGATGCTATTACACTACACTCTAGGTGTTCGATTCTCTGATTTAATAGAAAAAAAGACTTTTAACAATTTTGCAGATAAAAAAAAAAGAATTTACCAGTATTTTCAGATTTTTAATTCATCCTATTCATAGGTCGGCGCCACAAGAGCTTGAGGTGTTCTAGAGCAGTGCTTCTCAGGGGCGTATAAAAAGGGGGACGGCAAGGGGCCCCCCCCCCCGAAATTTTCCAAATACATATACAATATAGGGATATAGAGACATCAGCGGGATTCGCCCCCCTCCAGGAAAAATTTCTATATCTACGCCCCTGGTGCTTCCTAAACTCCTCCCACCCCCCCCCACCCCCTCCCCCCCCCCCCCCTCCCTCTTTTTCAAAATTTTAAAATTAAAAAAATATATATATTTATGAATTTATAATCTTAAAACTAATCAGTCAATGGTTTCTTTTATTATGAAAAAAAGAAAGAAGTAAAAATTTTATATTTATAATCAAAGTATTAAAAAATAAATTAATTTAAAAAAAAAAATTAATTTGTTTCATCCTTTGGTGTCCCGGGGCGCCCCAAGGGGGAACCCATGGGCCCCAGGGGGGCCGCCGCCCGACTTTAAGAAGCCCTGCTCTAGAATAGAATAGCGACCTGGCACATGTTAATGTATCTATGTACTTATATAACAAAACATTGTACACTGTCTTGTTATTGGTTAACAGCTGTTGGGCAGTTTTAGAAAATAAATAAATAAATAGTAGTTTAAAATAGAATAGCTCTAGAGTGAAGCCTTGAGATTAGGCAACCAAAGTGTGTATCTATCGGAGTTGTTGTCTTAAAAGTAGCTTTTCCACTTCAGTTGCATTAAAAAAAGATGATTTATTTATTTTAAAAATATTTGTTTAGTTAACTAAGCTCAAGGCTTCTCAAGAACTGCTTGCCGTAAAAAAATTTCAAACATTGACAATGTTCCTCCTGGAGGGTGATGGTCTCGCCCCTAGGTATCACAAAAGAGAAAATATTAATTTTAGTTATTTTTTGATAGTAGTAAATTTACAAATTTTCCTTTATAACTCAAAATAACTACCATACATTTGTATACTAAATTTACAAATATATGCATTCAAAAAATTTTTACAACCAAAAAACATTTTAAAATTACAATTCTCTTGGAAAATTAGAGTAAATATTGTAATTTTACCATACGATTTCTAATTTTACAATACAACGGCATTGTAATTTTAGAACACGGTTTGTAATTTTAGAAAAGGGTTTGTAATTTTACAAAAAGGTTTCTAATTTTACAATACAAGGGTATAGTAATTTTCCTTTTAAGGCTGCCAACATGGCCGACTTTGTTTCGACTGCTTTTTAGCTTTCTTAATAAAGACATTTTTGGCACTATAAGGATTTATTTAAGTTATAATAATACAAAAAATAATAATATTATGATAACTTTAAGTTTATTTTTTATTTTATTATTTAGTAAAAATAGTTGACAATGAGGTCATACTTGAATGCCAAATAGCAGAGATAGAGCATTAGTTAACAGGTGATTCGATGGTCAAATGGGCTAGGCAGCAAGACTTCTACAAAAAAGGTCAGTGTTCAAATACGGGAGGAATTTTTCATATAAATAAAAATATTTATTTCACTCCATTCAGGTAGAGACGTCCCCTAAAGGTCAATAACCTATGATGGGTCCAGTCGTAAATTTTTTTTTTTTTTTTTCTAAATATTTCTAAAATTACAAACATTTGGATTGTAAAATTGCTAAATATTTGTAAAATTACCAGACATTTGGATTGTAAAATTGCTAAATATTAGTAAAATTACCAAATTTGGACTCGAAATTGCTAAATATTGGTAAAATTATCAGACATTTGGACTCGAAAATTGCTAAATATTAGTAAAATTAACACACATTTGTAAACGATTTTTGCAAAGAGTTTTAATCAAAAATATAATTCAACTGTATAGTAAATTTAGTATCTATTGGTCTTGGAAATTTGCTTACAACAAAAAAATTGTAAAATCATCGAAATTTTTTTTACAGTGTGGAGTATCACAAAGAGCCTTAATGGCCTAAGTGTGTTCCTTCCCTGGGAACGGCCACTTGAACCTAACCCTCCCGAGGGCGCATTTGATCCTCCCTTTTTGAAATTTCCCAAAATATTTGAATAATTTATTTAATATTGTACACTCATTTTAAAGAATAAATATAAACTTTTAATCCAAAATCTAAAATAAAAATCGTTAATTTGAAAATAACAAGTATTCTACAATAATCGAAGGTTTTAAGTTTCATTAATGAGAAGTTTGAAAGTTGGTATCTCCAACCAAAGAGAGAGGCTTATCCTAACAAATATTATAAGGATTTTCACTAAGAAAACAGTCTAACGAGAGAACTTTGTCTTCTTAAACATAGAAACAAAAGAGAAAATAAAAATTTAATAAAAAAAATATTTTTGTGTACCAGTGTCTAAAGAAAAGAGAGTAAAAGCTAATATAACAAAATAAAAGCATTTAAAAAAAACAAAAAACACAAATAAATACTCAGGTACAGTAGCGTAGCCAGGATTTTGCTTGGGGGGGCCCAAAAGTTTTATGAACCCCCCCCCCCTTCTCCAAGAAACTTAAAGTGGAGAATTTTTTTTTTTTAGATAATATAACAATTATAAATAAAAACAAATAAAAAATTTTTTTTTTCTGAAATAAAGAATAATTTTAATACAAAATTCGTAAATATTAGAGATTTTTTCAATTATTTGTTTTTGTTGGCCCGGGAGCCGTGGCTCAGTGAGAAGACATAGCTTCTTGCACCGAGTCCCGGGTTCGCTTCCCATCCCAAAGCGAGAAAAATTTATTTCATTGATTTGACTACAAATCATTTGAAATAAATAGGATGGGGTCTAAATGGCCTTAGATGCCGAAAAAGACCTTAAAAAAAAAAAAAATGTTTTTGTTAGATTTTAGAATTTATGAGAGTAATAAAATAATTATTTAAAAAAAAAACATTAGGGAAAACAATAGGTATTTTTTTGTTTTGGAGAAGGCTTTGGGGCCCGCCCCCCTGGGCCCCCCGAAACGCCACTGCTCAGGTAATCGCCAATCCATTCAGCAGTTTTGTGTTATAAGACATCATTCTCAATAAATCCAAACTTATATTTCATTTCTTATTGATCAGCATTTCAAGAGAAAAAGAAAAAATTTCATTTCTTTTTTGTAAAAAAAATTCTCTAATAAAAAATAAATACTTCGTTCGCCCTTCTATATCTTCTAGATAATCACATTATATATGGATTTTGGTATGTATTTTTGATTTGAATTTCTTATTTTTTGAAAAAACACTGATGGTTTTTTAATAGAATGAAAAAAGAGGATTTAGAGCTTAGCCAATATTCAAGGGAAGAAATGGAAGAGTCCAAACAAAAGAGGGGTTCATTTATCTTCTACTGTCTGCATTTGCAATGTTATTTATCTATTTTCTCACCATTGGCCTAAGTGCCTTAATAAACAGAAGAAGAGAAGCGAATTAAATTATAAATATTTGGTTTAATCTGAAGAGAAAAAGAATTCAAATTTAGTCGAATATTTTTCTACAATTAGTTTATCTTTATTCATTAAAAATCTTTGAATATTTAATCAAAAGATTTAAAAATATTTCATCATAAAAAAATATTTAAAATTTATTTATCAAAAAATTTTTCCGCCCTTAGATAAAGAAACTAGAAGAAGTTTGTTTATTAATTTCAAATTTTTGTGCAAGATAATAAAATTAAAATAGGAAAAACATGTTATACGAAATAAATAGTCCGATTAAGCCGAGCGAACAACTTAAAGGGGCTTCACACGTAACTGTACACTTGACAAGCATGCATGTGCAATCTTTTTGTACCAGTATGTACAAATTCCCATCGGCACCACACGGCTCAAGCAAACTTGTGCAAGTAACAGCTTATGCCGAAAATTAACCTACAAATTTCAAACTTATTTACAAATTTTTTTCGAATATAACAAGAAATACATACTTGCTTTAAACAGAGACAAAAAATATCAAAATTTAAATTAAATTAGGCCTATTAAATAAATGTCAAGATATCTATAAAATAGTGGACATGCCTATAAAAAGTTTTGCTTGCGCAAATATGCTTGTCCATGATTAAAATCCAATCGAGCATCAAGCAGCTTGCACAATTAAAAAGCTTGCGCAAAATTCTCCTACAGACGTTACAGTTTGCTTGTCCTTTAATATCATAACATTAAAATTCAAAGTTAATTTTTTTTATTGTAAATTGTAAACACTAAATTTAAAAGTCCGCAAAATATTAAATATAAAAGCCAAATTCCGTGTTTTGTACTCGTTATGAGGAACGTCGCTCGTTAAGCAAGTCATTTTTTTTTTCAAAGTTTTGCTCGTTATGCGAATTACTGTGTTATGTGAGGTGCTCGTTAAGCGAGGTTCTACTGTACTTTTTAAAGTAGTTAGTTCCTTTCCTATTTATTATTTTATTTCAATAAAAAATGTGCATTCTTTTAGAATTTAAAAAACCTTTCGCGATCCTGAAAATTATCGAATTAGTACGTTAGCCAAAAGCTAGGTGCAGATTTTTTCGCTAAATTCATCATAAGTTTAAATATTTCTAGTGGAGGGGTTTTATAATTCTCCTATTGAATAAGAAAAGTCTTATTTAATTACTTTATTTTTTGAGATAGTTTCTTTTACCTATATCAGATTATAAATCACATTTTATATATATTTGCAATTATAATATTACTAGGCCCTAGTTAATCTCTCCTTTGTAATAAATTTTATTTGATATTGATATGATAAATACAAATGACGAGATTAGCCATTACTTCCTTATTTTTTTTTTTTTATTGGAATAAATTTCCACAAAGATGATATGGATATTCATTATCTTTTAGAAAGAGTCGAATTGTAGCGAGGAGGCTCTGAACCGTCACAGTGGAACAAAGCACTTGTTTATTTGATAAATTGCAACCACTGGCTTAAGACGAAGCCTAGACTCGTTGAAATATTAATCGGACATTCGTTACCCCCACCCCCCGGCTACTGCCACCCCCTTCAAGCCCATATTTTTTGCTAAATTTGTACGGATATACAACTTGGCTATAAATGTCATAATAAAATTATGATATATTTTAACAAGAAAAAAAGAATTATATACATATTGGCTTACATATGTCAGGATTTATCCGACTTTAATTTCTTTTTCAATAGTAAGCCTAATAATTTTGATATAAATAGTTTGTTAGAGCTATAATTAAAAGGAGATTTGATTTAATTAAAAATCGGGATGTTTAATAAATATTTCCACTATTAAATAATTACACAAAGAATGAACTTTTCTTTTGAAAAACTAATTCTACCATTATAGGCAAATAACATGTAAGGTGCGCGTCTCGGGTGCTAATTTTGGGAGATTGCGGCCACAATTTTGAAGCTATCGACCTCAAATTTTTTTTTAAATTAAAGCTATTTAAAATATCTACAACTTATAGAAGCTCTTTTTTTGATTTTCGAAAAAATAAAATTTTTTTTTCAGATTAATCGCATTAAATAAAAGATATTTTTAAAAAATTCGCTCTATAACTTATAGATAATTAAATTAGTAATCATTATGTTAAAAAATAATTAATTTTCTACCCTTAATTAATTAGCTGGAATCTTTCAAATGAAATGGAATAAATCTCTTGTTTTCCTATGGGAAAAACTAATGCCATCTCTTGCCGCCTAGAGAAACTCGGTACTGAATCGTCTTCTAACGGCTTTTCGAGACAAGCACCTTAATTGCCTACCATCTCAAAACTTTTGCCTATCGAGGTACAGTCGGCGCCAAAAGTACGTGATGTACTCGAGAGTTTAGTCAAGCAAATCAATATTTTTAAAATAAATAATTAATGCCACCGAAGGGGAAAAGCTACTTTTAAGTCAACACTTTTGGTTGCCTAAAAGCTCAAGTCTCCACATCATCAGTCATTTGTGGCGCCGACTGTACAAAAATTTTGCTACATTACCTAATGTTTATAATTTCAATAGTTTATGAGAATTAACTAACGGGCTCCACAACAAAAATTCAAAAGAAACAAAACACTAATTTAATTAAAACAAAAGACCTTAATTAATCAATGAATCATTTACTATTTTAAAAATTTCCCTGTTTACTTAATTAAATATTATTTAAATAGCTTAATCTGGAATCATTAGTAGATTTTTGAACGTTTTTTTTTTTGCCTCTCATTTTTTCTCTGCGTCATTTGGTGTTATGCAAACGAAACATGCGATCTCTATTGATTTAGTTTTAATTCATACATATGTGCATGCACGCTCTCCATTGGTAAATAATTCCTAATAGCATCCAACATGTTGTACCGAAGATAGGCTGATAGAAATGAGCACGCGAACACTAGGGGAAGGGGGATTTTCTGGTTATTTGATATCATTTCTTTTTTTTCTCTAAAGATAAGGTTGAAAGGCCTAAGAAATTCGATATATTTCTACTGATAAGAATTATTAATTAAACTCAAAAATGTTTCTCTAAAATAATTTATCTCTTGAAAAATGTAATCGTGTTTCTTTTGAATATTTAAAATAAATTTTTTTTAATTAAATTTATTCAATTTGTTTTGGCGGAATAGCATGTAAAATGTATTTTAAACATAATTCATCAGGTAAACACACAAAAATCTCTTAGAAGTTGAATAAAATGTTGCTTACTAAAATATATCACAGGAGACTGCTAATATACAATATAATGGTCTACTATTTTACTATTAAAGATGAGAGAGAAGGAGGAGGAGGACACGAATGAATTTTTATATTAATTTTTGTTCCAATAACACTTTGGAATACTATTTATCATTCATATCAATTTAATTTTTAAATTTTTTTCTTTATTTCCAGCTGTGTCCAGACGCCATTTAGTTAGGGTTGTTCTTTATATATATAAATAGGTTATGAATACAGTAGGCCTATATCAATGCACCGATATTTTTTCACTATCTAGAAATCGCGAAAAAATATAGGTTTTGATTTTTTCTATTTCATGAATAAGAATATCGTTATGTTTAATTTAAAATATATACATTATATGTTCGCAGGGGGGCCAGAACGAATTTGAATCAGGCGGGGGGGGGGGATTTTTTTAGAAAATTAAAATATTCAAATAGTATAAAACAAATCTACTATAAAGCTTTAAAAAATTTAAATAAAATCACAATTTTATAAAATTAAAATTTTAAAAAAATTTACTAGTGATTTTATCAAAAAAATTTTTAGGCTATATTTATACTATTTGAAGGAAATAAATATTTTTAATTTTCTTTTAATTCAATATAAAAATTTTTAGAAATTAGAAATACAATAGGGTCTATATAAAATATTTTGGAAAAAAAATGAATTTCTTACTCTTTTAATTTTTTTTTAATTTAAAAGTTAAAAAGAAGAAAAAAAAACCAACCCCCCTTTTCCAACAAAACCACCATTTTTTTGGAAAACATTTCCGTTGTAGAAACCCCACCCATCAATGAGGGCAGCGAATAGTTTGGGGGGGGGAGGCCGCCCAAAAACTATTCGATACTGAGGAGGGGGGGGGTACAGCAACCCCAAATATTTTAAAAAATAAATAGTGTGTGGGGGAAAAAGAGGCGCTGGTTTCCTTCTCTTACTTATTAATTTCAACTTCCAGCCCAAACTATCAATTAAAAGATTTTATTTTTAAAAAGTGAAAATGTATCATTTTTAAAAATAAATGAAATAAAAGAAGAAGACATATTGCCCCCCCCCCCTCCCTCTCTCAGTTCCGGCGCCTATGTATGTTCGGCCCCGTTTGTTAGTCAGTTTCAACCAGAGAACTTCGGAGACATCTTATTCCGGGGTTTTCATTGAACCTTGAGCATTCCAATTTGGCTGATCCATCCTTCATTAGATTATACTCATCTTTTGTATCAGAATTTTTGAGCATTATTACATAACTTTTGTTCCCGGAAGATCCCAGGGGCAGCGGTAAAGGTACAGTTCCGAGGCCTATGAGTGTTATAGACATCATACGTGAAACAATTGGATAGAAATAAAAAAAAAAATAGTTTTATTCAGATAAATATTAAAAGAAATATAATACAAGTTTGTAATTTCGTTGGTAAAATAAACTTTTTTTTCTTTAAACTAAAATAAGATGATATTTTTGTCTTTCTAGAATATGAATACTTTTTTTATTTTATTCAGATAGAAGTGGAAAATTGAATTTAGAGGTTTATCGGAAGCTCAAGAGTCACATTGGAAAAGCCAATATTCATATTTGACTTTTCCCTTAGATTATAGAACATAACATGTTTCAACTTGAGCAGTAAAAGAACGAAGAGTTTAGTAAACAACATATTTGAAAAATAATTAAACGCTCTATTAATCAAATAAAATTCACTGAGCAATATTCATTATTTGCTTTTGACGTTTTTTTTTTTTATTTTAAATAAATAAATGAAAAGTCAAAAATGAAAATTTCCTAATGAAAAAAAAGAGAGAGTAGAAAAAAATAGAAATACGAGTTTAGGTTGTTTTTTTTATTAATTTGACCAAATAAAAATAAAAATAAAAATTTATTTTCTGATTTAAAATGATGAAGAATAAATAATTAATATTGGCTTTTGTTAAATGAGAAAGTTTGTATGACTAACTGATGATGATGATATTAAATAAAATGAATATATTACATTAAGGTTGCCTAATTTAAATATTTATTTCACATATTGAATGGTTTTAATTTCGCTCCGAATCCGTCAACAATCATCCCACCCTTGACTGTTCTTGGAAAAAAATGTTTTCCATTATGAAAAATGATTTTATTTTAAAAATTGATGAATAGACAATTAAATTGACAAAAAAAAAAATTTAATATTTGACTTTATTTGTTTTCTCTCTCTGTGTTTAATAAAAGTTAATTAAAATGATAATTAGAGGAAATATTGGAGGAACGTTTGATCCACTAATCTATCTTAAAACTTATAAATGACATTCTTCATTAACAAAGATACCTTATTATCACAGAGTGTAGGCATTTTGACATTTCCCCCCCCCCCCCCACCAAACGGACTAGCCTAATTACATTCATAAAAACGAGAAATAATAATCTGTCACCGGATTCAGCAAACAAGAGGCAAGATACACTTGTCCTCGTTGAAGCCATTGTTCCCTTCCACAATTGAGCCTCAACAAAAAAACGCACAACGAAAAAAAAAAAAAAAAACTCCCCCCACCCAAGGGGGGTTGAGGTGGCGATAACTTGCGCGAACAATGAGGGAAGTAATTAATTTAAAAAAATAAATAAATGTATGATTTGTTGAAAATATGTTACGCATTCAAAATGGAGTTAAATTTACTGCGGAGTGTTGCTTTTTTTTATTTTACATTATTTTGGTCATTAGTAGATGGAATAAAAAATATTTGTTCATTTTTCTGATTTAAATTTTTTATTGTTATTATTATTATTAACAACTTATTTGGTGCTCTCCGGCTTGGTGTAGTTGGTAGCGTGTCTGCCTTCTATACCGAGAAAGTATTGGATTCATGTCAAAAATTGGATGTCAAGATTTTGATCGATATACACGTTTTGAGGTCCTTTGAATCCAAAAAATCTGGTGTGACTGGTCACAGAGTACAAGCACTTTACTGATTTTTTCAGTTTTTTTTTTTTTTTCGATTTTCTCAAAATTCGCTCTAACGATTTTGATTAAAATTCATAAATCAATTATTTTTTAGATCCTCTTTAAAATGTATGTTCTCATTTTGCTTTTGAAATCTTTTTTTTTTAAGGTCTTTTTCGGCATCTAAGGCCATTTAGACCCCATCCCTATTTATTTTAAATGATTTGTAGTCAAATCAAATGAAATAAATTTTTCTCGCTTGGGACGGGAAGGTAACAAAATATAAATATTTTCCCATGTTTATAAATTTTACATCTTGAATTCTATCTAATTTAGGACTTACTGTCGGAAACTAAATATGTGTCGACACAAAAAAAAGCTGGGGCGACAAACCGAAGGTATGAGAATTATTGAATTCCAAAATAACAAACAATAAAAAAGAATTTTAAAATTTTAAGGTATATTTAAAACCTTATTAAATTAATTGTATTTTTGGATTGATCGTATACCTTGGAGAATAATTCATTCATTTTCATTAGAGAAATTGAATGACGTCACAATAAATCAGTGTCAAATCCATAGTAACTGAAATCATGAATAGAACCAAAAGGCACAAGTCAATCTTTTATTAAATTGAAAACATCATTTGACACGTGAAATTGGAGGGGGAGGAGGGAGAAAATACCTTTATAAAATATTTCATTTCAAAGGAATTTAATTTTTTAGATCCATATATTTTATTTCGCTTAATAGGTACAGTAGCTATTATTTTATTTTCCATTTTGATAATTCTAAAACATTCATCTTTTGTTATTTGAAAATTTAATTTCGAACTTTTTGCTTTTTCAATTTTCATTTATGGTGAAACAGTATTTATTATTGAAAAAAAAAAATATATTTTAGGAAATCAAAAAATCTCCTATTCCTAAAAGCAAATAAATAAAACACCAAGTTTTTTGATTCCGAGTAAAAATGATTAAAAATGATTGAGGGATACACACGCCCTCAGCAAGTCCGCACAGAGAGACACGGGGATATACACTTCATGGGCGTAACTAGGGGGATGCCGGGGGAGGCCTGGCCCCCCTAGGAAGGCCCCTCCCCCCAGAAAGCTCCCTGCCCCAGAAAAATTGAGAAAATATGGGGCTTTCCAGGCCCCCCGGCGGAAAGCTAGGCCCATGCCCCCCCCAGTGACGATGGCTGGTTCCATGGCCCACCCCAGCTAAATTCTCTAGTTACGCCCATGATACACGGTTTGCACACATTTTTCTTCTAGTCACTTTCTATTTTTTATATTCAAAAAAAAAAATATATATTTTTTAAATTCTTTTTATTTCAATAGTAGTTCATTTACTACTCTAAACGAAAAATTTTAATAACTTCTAATAAATATGGACGAAGTAATTTAAATGGCCTCCAATATTAAAAAAAAAAAAAAAAAAAAAAAAAATGATTTTGAAAATTATTCTATTCAAATTTTAATAAACAAAAAATAAAGAAATTGAGTCAGTTTGTTTTATTTATAATTTTGATATTTACTTCAATAGTACTTGGCATATTTTGCTATTTTCCATTTATTATTAAAATATTGGTTTCTTGAATTTTTTTCTTATTGACAACAAGATTCCCAATCCTATACCTGGTTTCGTTTGTCTTAACCATTAAGATCCGAAAGTCAAAAGATACCTAATACAGAGTTTTGTACCAAGGGT
>JAKCPI010016951.1:0-15939 GCA_023213315.1 Euborellia annulipes | reverse complement strand
ACCAACTATACCAATCCCGAGGACCTATTATTCTTTTAATTAAAACCTTTAATTATTGTACAACAAAGAAATTAATTAAATAAATCTGTATTAATTATTGAAAATTTAATTTAATTAGTTAATTATTCAATTTTTATATTCAAGCTTTATTAGTAGGCCTATAAAGAATATATTATAAACAAAAAAACTTTTTACTTTCTCTTACCCTATATATATAGAGAGAGAAAGTGTTAATTTTCAAATCAAAAGTTCCAAAGGGTTCGTATCCCGCCCCAAGCAAATAATTTGTTTCAATTGGATACCATTCAATAGGGACGGGGTCTAAGCCCCCAAAAAAAACCAAAAATTTTAAATCGAAAGGGATCCCAAAAATGCAAATAATATTATACTCGTATTAGCTTTTATAGACATTAAAAAAAAGGGTAAAATTTTAAAAATTTATATGCCTACCTGGAAAGCTTAAAAATTTGAATCCGCAATGAGCGGTAACAATGATCACCAAATATTTTGAAACTCATTGGTAGTAATTTGTTTCCAATGTTAGACTTATTTTGTTATTTGTATTCAGAATTGAAGCTTTTGCGTCAGAGAGTGTTGTTTCGAAAGATACGGGCGCTTGTCAATTGACAAATTGAGTCAGGGCTCTCTTAAGATTTGTCGATTCTTCTTCTTTACTTAAATTTTGTATGTACCTTTTCTCTCTGTCGCTTTCTCTGTTACTATCTGTATTTGCCTGTCTGTTTATGATTCAGATTCCTTGAATAGGACACACCTAAAGAGAAAGATGCATTTTTATAATTTTTGTGATTCACCTAACAATAATTTTGGAGATTCCGCATTCTTAAAATATTTTCATATTCTATATTTGTAATTTTTTTACAAATGTAATATAATCCCAACTACGTAATCGTAATAATAATTTGTTATTACATACCTTTTATTATTTGTTAGACCTTCAACTAATATGGAAAGAGATATTTAAAAAGAATTTCCCATTTGATTGCGATTCTCACCTAAATTTGATTAAATTCACTTCTCTCAATTTATAATTAAAAAATAATAATATAATCAAACAAAATTAAATAAATAATTCATTATTGGCTCATTATCAAATTACTTATTGTTGAATTGAAGCCATATTCATTCATGTTTTTATTTTAAAATAAGAAAAATAATATTATCTACTTGTGAAATATTCTAATTCATATTTAGAGGAGATTTATGAAAAAGAAGATAAATAAATAAAAGCAAAGAGACTCATACTCCAAGAGTATAAACATATTATTGACATAGGATCAAAGAGATGTAGAATGTATATAGCTATATAAATATCAAATTTTTTTTTTAATTAAAAAAAAAGAAAATAATATTGATATAGCTTCCATTCTTAAAAAAGAAAAAAAAAAAAAAAAACTTGAAGGTAAATAAATACGTAGACTGCAAATGAAATTCTTCAAATTTTTAGATACATTCAAGGAATTTAATTAATATGGAATTTCTTTTTTTTTTATTAATTAAAAAATATTTCTCCCTTATTTATTTATATATAAAAAAAAAAGATATTGTCCTTGTTGTTTTATTGGAAAGTAAGTCAGTTGACTCCTTTTTTTTTTTTTTTTTGTTTGTGACCTTTTCTTGTTTGTTTGTTTGTCAAGTCCATGGATTGAGAGCCAAATATTTACGTAGCAAGACAATTGAACAGATCACTATTAAATAGAGTGTGATGTATGTAAAGGCCATGGACCAGGCAATGAGACCCAGCATCTCTTCTTCTTCTTCACATTGTCTCCTTTTTTTTTTTTTCAATTTTTTCCCAAAAATATTAATTCAAGGTTAAAAGGATCACAATTTCAATAATTTCAGGGCCAAATTGAATGGAAAGTTAATCTAAAAAAAATTAACAATGAAATTCCAAAGAGTCTCAAAGAAACTGAATCTAAGAGATGTAGATGATATATATTTGACTTTCTTATTTAGTTGTTCATTAATTAATTCACTTTTTCTTTATTATAATTTGATATTTATTTCATTATTAAAAAAAAAAAAAAACTTGTTCTAACTGGTTATTCCAGGTCAGTTAATTTGATAATTAAATTAATAAAACAACTCTCTCAAAGTTATTGTTTTTTTTTTTTTTTTTAATATATAAAAGTTAACTAACCGAACGGTTAAATTAATATTATTTTAATATATGGTCGCCCTCCCCAGCCCCCTTCGTCTTTGACACAAAATGACAAAAAATCAGTTGAGAAACAAAACAATGATCACAAGCTAGGCTGATTATGGGTTGTTTTGATAACTAACCTACCCCAACATTAAAATAGCCTCCCTATGGGGAAATAGATGGTGTTTGTCCTTCAGCTATTTTAATGCTAATAAGTTATCAAAATGACCCATTGATATTATAAGTTTGTTCATTTCGCCTGCCATTGCAGTATAATTTGCACATTTTACCCTGTAATTTGTTCGTTTCATTTTTTGCACGCTAGCATAACTTGCATTCTGTTTGTAAGAAACTTTGACTGAATCAGAAAATATAGAATTTGCTGCATAATTGGACTCAATCGAAAAGCTGGTGTCCAGGGCGATCTCAGCGCCAAAGCTTTAATAGATGACTACCTTATGCCGCCATTTTCTCTTATTCCACTTCGATTAAAACATTATTCCCTGGATTAAAATAATATCGACAATAAAAAAGATAACTAAGTTTTAAGCTTATTTACATGTTTTTTTTTATTAAATTTTCTTTATTATTATTATTTTTATTTATTTAAGGATCAACGTTATAAAAATATTCGAAATCCAAGACAAAAATGACAACTGAAGGTTTAGGTTAGGTTAAGTTATTTAGAACTAATTTTGCAATTTCATGAATTCAATCGAACAGATTGCACTTTTTGTTCAACTGGCAAGTGAAAAGAACAAATCTTATATTTACCTTCATTTCCCAATTTCCTATAAAATATTCATCTTCGTAAATTTGATTAAAATATTAGTTGACATTTGATTTTGTAAATATAATTTTTCAACACTAACCCCGCCTGTAAAAAAAGAATTTAAATATCTATTTGTGTTTAACTTACGTTGTTTTTGAGTGTTAATAAGTTTTCATTAAAGATCCAATCACCTTCACTGGTGGTTTTTTTTTTTTTTTTTTTTTACCTTTTCTGACTGACATCTTTCAATAACAACAAAAAATATAAATATTTACATAAATGATTCTTTTGAAGTAGAAGAAACTTTATTCTTAAGAGATTATTGGGACATCGAGCTATAATTTTTTTAATGACTTATTAAAAAAATATCGTAATTAATTTCTTTGTTATCAAGCAAATACAAAAAAACAATCTCTCCCAATAATCTTTAATTTTTGTTTAAATTTAAAAATGAATTTATTGTTATTATTAATCATATATTAATTAAGAAATTTTTAAAATAAGCTTAGATGATTTATTTAAAAATCAAATGTCAAATTAGTTCAGCATTCTTGTATTAGATGACAGGCTAGTCTAACAGCTGACTCCCTAATAGCCTATATTTATATATTTTTATGCTTTTATAAAAGATACATAATATATAATAACATTTATAAAGTATTTATTGTTAAAAGATCAATGAAAATCAACCAAATGCATTAAATAATATTAGCTACCATTCTGACATCTCTTGGCAAATTTTTGAATTACTTGATTTTTTGGGCATTCTTTTTATGACACACTACGCCATCTTATCGGGAAAAACATGCACCAGTCACACCAGATTTTTTCTTTTTTTTTGTACTGATGAGACAGGCGTGAATCCGGTCGAAATATCCACTAATTAAAGATGATGTGTGAGAGGAGTCCATCAATTGCTGGCTTTTATTCTCCAATCCTTTTCTTAAATAAATAAATATCTACACCACTGATTATTCTAAACCCCGGAAATTGTTTTTTTTTCTCCATATGTCATTTGAGAATCTTTTTTTTTTTTATTATATTTACTTTGAGTAAACATTCGCTCTATTTATAAGATATAGGCCAGATATATTTATACACGTCCTATATACTGAACATATTTATTTAAGAGCAAATTTTTCATACGGAAGCTGATTACATGGGGGTGAGGAATTTTTTGGATTGCCACCCGTGCTTGTTATTTCGGTTTTTACTTTACGAGAACAATAAAGTAGGCAAAAATATTTTATTTTGCATTATTTGTTTTTTTTTCTGTGATTCAAAAACGTTTGTACGTAAGCATTTTTGTGTAAAACGGCACAAAAATGGCCTCAGAGGCGTAACTACATTGACTTGAGCCCCCCCCCCCCACACACACACAAAATCTATATATATAATTCGCTAATGTCCGTCTGTCTGTTACGCTCTATTTGGGCAATTTTCCGTTGGAATTTTGAAATGGCATTTTATATGCATAAAGAGGATCTGTTCGGGATTACAGGAAAATTATTTTCATCCCGAAATTCCTATAACTTTTTGAGTTATTAATTTTTAAAGTTAGGATTTCTCCCATAGGAAATGTATAGAGAAATATTTATGTATTCTTTTCATTTGTGTATTCCATGAATGTAAACAAATCCTCAAGCAGGCACTGGATTGGAATAGAAATAATAATTATCTTTTTATATTTAAGAAGAAAAGACCCCCGGGCTTGGCGTAGTTGCTACCGCGCCTGCCTTGTATACCAAGGGTCGGCGGTTCGTATCCCAGGCAATCCGATGATTTTATTTAAGCCATTTGGATACCAAATTTGTGTGAGTGTGAGTGTGATTGGAAAAAAGTGTGTGTTGTTAAAAAAAAAGGCGAGGTTCCCCCGCAGGCGGGCCCGAACCAGTTAGGGGTTCCAGGGGGACGAATCTCCCCTGTCTAGACGCCAAACCCGCCCAAGGCGAATGGCACGGCTTCTGATAATTAAGCGAGGGTCTGCCGTAGGTGGGGGGTCCAGGTGGACGAAGCCACGCCTTCGCGGCTAGTTACTCTAAAATATAACAACTTTTATAAATAAATCCGTAAACTAAAAGTGAAACTTAACCTAACATTTTTTTTTTTTTTTTTATTTTCTAAATTTGTAATTTTTTTTTTTTTCACATTATTATATAATAAAATAAACAAAAATAAATAATATCTAATTTCATTTATCTCTTAATTTTAAGTAGTTTTTATTTTATCTCTTCTTAAAAAAAAAAACTGAATAGTTTATGAGGAGATAATCACACTTTTTTTTTTTTTTTTTTTTTTTAGAATATATATTTCTCATTTAATATTTTCAAGATTATTCTTTTTTTTTTAATTTTAATTACATTTAATTAAATTATATTTAGCAAAAAGAGGATTAGAAATTAGATAAATAAAAGAAGAAAAATGAACAGAGAATCATATAGCTAAAGTTGCCATTGAATATATACAGACCGTGTGGCCTAATGGATAAGGCGTCGGACTTCGGATCCGAAGATTGCAGGTTCGAGTCCTGTCACGGTCGGAAAATTTTTTTTTTTTTTTTATTTAATTAATTTAAATTATAATTTATTTATTTTGATATAATATTTAGTAATTCTCCCATTAAATACGTTATTTTAATTAATTCATAGTATTTAATGGATTTGAAATAAACTAAATTGGAATCCAATTTGCAAAGGAAATAAATGTAAATGTAAGGATAAAATTTATAATATTGAGATTGTTTCAATTGATTTTGGTTAATATAGTATTTTATATGCATAATGTTTGTCTTGTCTAGGACTTAAAAAAAAATATCTAATTCTCTTTATATCTCTTAAACAGTTGTAAATATAAAAAAAAGTTTACAAACAAAAGTTGTTAGAAATATTAAATAGAAATTTTTTGTATTTCGGTGTTTTTACAATAAAGTGAATATTTGAAGAGATATTTTGATTTTTATGTTTTTAACCCCTTGGGAATTGCTCATTAACCGATTGCGGCTATTAATTAATTAACTTTATATTTAAAATATTTTATTTAATAAAGAAATTTTAAAAAAATTATAATTTAATTAATTAGATATTTAAATCCGTATGAGAAGAGCGTTATTTTAAAACTAAATTAATCTTTATCTCCAAAACGGTAAGAGTTATAAAAAATATTTTCAAACAAAAGTTGATAGAAATATCAAATAGAACAATTTTGAATTTGGGTGTTTTTACGATAAAGTGAATATTTGAGGAGATATTTTGATTTTTCTGCCCTTAACCCCTTGGGAATTGGTCACAAACCAATTGCGGCTATTAATTTATTTTATTATATTTAAAATATTTGCTTTAATAAAGAAATTAAAAATTAATAAATTATAAATTCGAAATTTAATTAATTAGAAATTAGTTTCAAATAAATCCGTGTGAGGGAGGCTTTATTTTAAAACTAAATTTATTTTTATCTCCAAAATGGTAAGAGATACAACAAATATTTTCAAACAAAAGTTGTGAGAAATATCAAATAGAAAATTTTTGTATATAGGTGTTTTTACAATAAAGTGAATATTTGAGGAGATATTTTGATTTTTCTGTTTCTAACCCCTTTGGGAGATGTTCTTAAATTATTAATTAATTAATAATTTATTTTATTGAATTTAAAAATTAGATATTAGTTTCAAATAAATCCGTGTGAGGGAGGGAGGCGTTTTTTAACACTAAATTCATCTATATCTCCAAAACGATAAGATATATTTAAAAAAATGTTGAAACAAAATTTGTTCAGAATTTTTAATAGAATAATTATTTCGCGATTCCAGCTTTTATTTTTTTGTGATTGATTATTAATTAAACTAAAAAAAAGGTCATGTCATATATTTATGAAGTGAGAGGGTGTAATTTTTATAAATCGCCATTTTCTTTTACTCCTCCCCTCTAACACTCACCCCCGATCGATTTCGACAAAATCCATAATATGACTGAGTTCAATGACCTCTTCTCTCTCTCCGTCTGCGAAATTTCATTAATACTCTCTCTAACTCTCTTTCGCTCATCAAATCTATAATCTATATATATAATAGCGGAATGTCCGTCCGTCTGTTACGCTCTGTTTGACCAAAAAAACCAGACTATTATAAGGAATTTTTCAATGCGGTTTTTTTTAAAATGAATTATATAAGATTATTGGGACATCGAGCTATAATTTTTTAATGACTTATTAAAAAATTCTCGTAATTAATTTTTTTGTTATCAAGCAAATACAAAAAAACAATCTGTCCCAATAATCTTTAATTTTTTTTAAATTTAAAAATGAATTTATTGTTATTATTAATCACATATTAATTAAGAAATTTTTAAAATAAGCTTAGATGATTTATTTAAAATTCAACTGTCAAATTAGTTCAGCATTCTTGCAATAGATGGCAGGCTAGTCTAACAGCTGATCCCTTTTTAGCCTATACCTGGCCTATACTTATATATTTTTATGCTCTTATAAAAGATACATAATATATAATAACGTTTATAAAGTATTTATTGTTAAAAGATCAATGAAAATCAACCAAATGCATTAAATATTATTAGCTACCATTCTGACATCTCTTGGCAAATTTTTTGAATTACGTGATTTTTAGGGAATACTTTTTTATGACACACAACGCCATCTTATCGGGAAAAACATGCGTAACACCTTTGCTCCTATTCCGTCTTAATAGATGACGTTTTGGAGAGTCTAGGAAAAATATTCGAGGCCGCAAATTCTCAAAAGGGGAGGCGCAAAAATTCAGAATTTGCCAATTGGAAAATATTAGCTGTCCATAAACAAAGAGATAGATCTGTCAGTTTTGACATTGCCGGCCCAAACGCTCGGATTTATCTTTTCGTTAGTGGGCAAGCGACAGTTTTGACCGCCCGGGACCATCTCTTCAGTGTTTCCCAATCTTTTGAAGTCCACACGGCCCCCCCCAAGATGCGTTGGGAATAACATTACACACTAGGGGCACCCTTCCTTTTTTTCTTCCCCTAGCAAAACGTAATCTTTTCCCGCCTTGCGGAAAAAATTTTTTTCTTTCGGTCAAAATCATTTGACCTTTTTTTTTTTTAGCAAAGCTAAATTTTTTCCGCACTCCGGGAAATTTTTGCTTGCCGCTTACGTTAAAATCATTTTGCCTTTTTACTTTCTCTTACCTATGTATATATGTAATATATATATAGAGAGAAAGTATTGGATTCATGTCAAAAATTCGATGTCGAGATTTTGATGGATCTTCACGTTTTGAGGTCCTCTGAATCCAAAAAGTGGTTTTCGCGACATGGTCTGTCTGTCTGTGTGTGTGTCTGTGTGTCTGTGTGTGTGTCTGTGTGTGTTCAATTTTAAGCATGAAGGAATTGAGCTACGAGGTTGAAATTTTATATTTAAGTTAAACACCTCCCGGGACCGGAAAAATAAGCTTTTAATCAAAATCGGCCAAAGAGTACTAGTACTTTACTGATGTACTTTTTCAGTTTTTTTCGATTTTCTCAAAATTCGCTCTAACGATTTTGATTAAAATTCAAAAATCAATTAATTTTTAGATGCTCTTTCAAATGTATATTCTCGTTTTGCCCTCAAAATTGTTTGAAGCACACTTTACTCTTGTGCTTCATAGGAAAGATAGGAGAAATGGTTGCCATGGTAACAAAATATAAATATTTTCCCATACTTATAAATTTTACATCTGAATTCAAATATTCCCTACTGCCGGGAACTAAATGCGTGTCGACACGAAAAATCTGGTGTGACAAGCACAGAACACAACTTTCGATTACCGAAGGTAAGAGAAAGTTGTGTGCTGTGCGCCAGTCACACCAGATTTTTTTTTTGCAAAACTTTTTTCCCGCGTCTTTGTTTTTTTTTTTTATGTTTATCTAAATTAGGGTCCGACCGAAACAAGATTTTCAGCCGAAACCGAAACCGAAACCGAATATTCGGCCTCAACCTTAGTTTCGGCCGAAACCGTAACCGAAACCGAAACTTGTATTTCCTATAAAATTTTTTTTTCATTTTACCTTTTTTTTTTTTTTTTGAATTTTTTTTCCCTCCCTTGAAAATCATTTTACCTTTTTTTTTTAGGGAGACTAAAATTTTTTTTCTCCCTCAAGTGCAAATTATTTGACCTTTTTTTTTTTTTTTGCATGCGAGTCTCATCCCATTTTTTCAGACTCTGGTTTCGGCCGGCCGAAAGGTTCGGCCACTTTTTGGCCGAAACCGAAACTAAGGCCGAAACCATGATTTTTGGCCGAAACTGGCCGAAACCGTAACCGAAACCGAATATTCGGTCGGTTCCTAATCTAAATATCTCGCGGCACCCCATCCTTGGGTGCCGAGGCACACCGGTTGGGAACCACTGCTTTAAATGGTGACTTTTGGAGGAGACAGTTACTACAAAGAATTTTGTGTGCTGTGCGACCAGTCACGCCAGATTTTTTTTCTTATCAATAGCTTATCAATATGCAGATTTTAAAATAACAAAAAAAAAAAAATGGACTTGCTTCCTTAAACAATTAATGCAGCTCTGATAATAAAATAGAGAAATGTAAATTTATAGCTGGATAAAAGTTGTTGATGAGTAGCAGGATGAAGAAAGAAAAGCGGCTAGTATTTATTTCATTTATTTAATAAATATTAGGCTGACGTTTCGGTCTCGGTCGAGACCATCTTCAGAGCTTATGGGCTATCAATAGCTCTGAAGATGGCCTCGACCTAGACCGAAACGTCAGCCTAATGGGTGTGAAAATAAGGTGTCCAAATGTTAGTTAGTTTTTGAATAAAATAATTTTGATTGCAAAAAAGAAATAATTTCTTTTTAATAGGGTCCGACCGAAACGAAGATTTTCAACCAAAACCGAATTTCGGCCTTAATTTTAGTTTCGGCCGAAACCGTAACCGAAACTTGAAATTTTACCTTTTTTTTTTTTTTGAAATTTTTTCCGCTCTGCGGAAATTTTTTTTCCCCTCCCGTGGAAATCATTTTACATTTTTTTTTGGGAAGGGAAAAATTTTTCCGCCCCTTTTCCGTCTTGCGGAAAATTTTTACTCCCTCATGTGCATTTGACCTTTTTTTTTTGCGTGCGAGTCTCATTCCATCTTTTCAGTCTCAGATTTCGGTTAGTTTTTGGCCGAAACCGAATATTCGGTCGGCTCCTACTTTTTAACTCCTCCTCATCTCAAAATTATTATTTTTTTTTCACCCTTATAACCTTCTTCCGGGCTTTTTTTCCTTTTCTTTTCTTTGCCTCTAACGGAATTATGTGTTTTTAATAATAATAATAATAATAATAATAAGGAACTTTATGTGTACTGTACAAACATACAATCACTTTCATGCAAGGTTAACAACCACAATTACTGTTATATTATCTCAATTACTTTAATATTTTTATTTAAATAACAATGGATTAAATAATCCAATGAAATAGGCATGTAAAAGAAATCTGCCCCGGGCTTGGTGTAGTTGGTAGCGTGCCTGGCTTCTATACCGAACGTCGCGGGTTCGGCCCCTAGGCAGTCCGATGATTTTATTTAAGGCATTTGGATACCAAATGGATTAAATAGAAATGCCTGGATCTCCCAATAGATATTATAAATGTGACCTGTTACGCATTAATGTGTCAAGCGCCAAAAAAATTAAAAATTGAGTAAAGCACGGAATATTGTTTCAAATGCCACCTCCGTAAAATTCAAAATGGTTAAATGTGAATAACGTCTAATTGTGATGATAAAAATAATGATAATAATAATGATGATGTATTGAATGCGAGTTGACTCGGTCAGTTGTGCATGGTTATGTACAATATGTAATGTATGAAGGTGTATGTGTATGTTAAGAAAAGTTAATTTTTAAAGCGAAAAATGTAAATAATAAAATGTATACAGTCATGTGAGGAAAAAATTATAATATTTAATGTCATCTCTTGCGGCTCATAAAGAGAACATGAAGTTCTCAGGGCCTTTAATAAATTTTCTTTATTCTTATTCTTATTCACACACACATACATACTGTCGGTTTCAGCAACTCAGGACATTTTAGAATTTTTACGTTATTTGTAAATATATCTATTGGGGGTTCAGGCATTCTTATTTAAGCCATATGGTATTCAAATGGTTTAAATAAAATCATCGGACTGCCTGACGTCCGAACCAGCGACGTTCGGTATACGAGGTAAGCACGCTAACCCCTACACCAAGCCCCAAGGGCAAGTGTGTGTGTTAAAAAAAAAGATTCCCAATAAACATGGGAAAATATTTACATTTTGTGCTCGTATACCAAACGTCGCGGGTTCGGACCCCAGGCAATCCGATGATTTTATTTAAGCCAATTGGATACCAAATGGCTTAAATAAGAATGCCTGGACCCCTATATGTATATTTATATAATAACGGTTATCGTCTAAAGTCTTAAATGGCCTAAGTTGCCGAAAAGACTGTGTGAATGTGTGTGTGAGTGTGAGTGTGAATGAGAAAAAAGTGTGAATGTTTTTATAAAAAAAAAAAAAAAAAATTTACATTTTGTTACCATGGCAACCATATCTCTTATCTTTCCTATGAAGTATAAAAGTAAAGTGTGCTTCAAAAAACTTTGAGTGCAAAATGAGAATATACATTTTGAAAAAAACAAAAAAAAAAAAAAACTGAAAAAGTACATCAGTAAAGTACTAGTACTCTTTGGCGGATTTTGTTTTTTAACTTTTTAGCTCTTTTCATTCTTGAGATATTTTGTTCACAGACAGACACATGGACAGCCAGACAGACCATGTCGCTAAAACCACTTTTTTGGAATCAGGCAAGGGAAGACATTTTTCGAAAAAAAAAAATTTATTTTGAATGTAAAATTTTAAAACTTTGATTTGTATTTATATTCTGGCAAACAAGTATAGAATTTTAAATTACCGAAACTAGGAAAAAAAATAGACCGAAACTCCTCAAAATACGCTGATTTTTCGGCAAGGGTGTAGGAAGGGAAAAAACAAAAAAATGAATTTTTTTTTTATTTTCCTCAAATAGGAAAAAAATTGTGTGTGTTGTGCGACCAGTCACACCAAGAGTAACCCCCCCTCGGGATCCGCTCTTTGAATCAGGGGACCTCAAAACGTGTATATCCATCAAAATCTCGACATCGAATTTTTGACATGAATCGTCTATATATATAGAGGTAAGAGAAAGTAAAAATTCGTCAAAGTTCATAATAAAATTAAATCTCACAATTATTATTCTATAATTAATCAAATATAAACGAATTAAACTAATGTTTCAAATTAATTAATTAATTATAAAAAGTCTTTGAAATTTGCCCGATTAGGGAGAGACAGGTGGGTTGGCGGCGGCGGCGGCGAGGGCAGCGCTATAGTAGAGGCAGGCAGGCAGCCCCAGCCAGCCAGCCAGCTAGCCCAGAGAGCAGGAGCTCGTCCGGGCGTGGCATGCGCCGCTCTATCGATCACTCTCCCTCCCTCTTTCAACCCTACGCACTGATAGCCAACCATCCACGCACCCCCCACCTCCCTCCCTCCCCTCACGCACTTGGCCCGAGTCAAAAACTCATCCCTCTCTCTCTCTTGACATCAAGGCAAATGCTTCAAACAACTAATTCACTTTTCTTTTTTTTTTTTTTTAAATCCCTGATTTATCAATTCCTCTTCATGTTCAACTAATTGTAGAATTTAATTAGAAATTATTAATAATAAATAAATAAATAAATTAGATTAAATTTCACATTTATTTATTTTTTTTCTTATTAGCAGCGTTGATGCTCCAAGTGCAACTTGAGATAATTTATTTAACAAATATACAAGTGTGATATATCATTTTACTCGGGATAAAGTCTAGATTCTGAATATACAGTATTTGTAACAGACAAAATTAGTAGTTAGAGAAAATAAATCTAAAGCAAATGCCTTTTAAGCCGGGCATTCACGATCGCTCCAAATGGATGTAATCCATTTAGACATACAAAAAATTAACCCCATACACGGTCACTCCAGCCCAGTGATTGGTAATGTGGTCTATATCGTCCCCTAGGGATCGACAACGACGAAGAAGACTTACAAGGGGTTCATGTGAGCGGAAAAAAAAGAATTGGTGGACTGTGGGATGTTTTTTTTTTTCTTCTACATCTCACTACAGTTAGACATCAGTCAAAACACATTTGAAGTTGATGAATTTTCAAAAATGCTATATTAGCTAAGCAGGGAGGGGGTCTACCCATTCGCTTCTCGTCCCAACTGAGAAAAATTTGTTTCATTTGAATTGGATACTAATCATTTGAAATAAATAGAAATCTGTCAGAGATGCCGGAAAAGACCTTAAAAATTTTTAAAAAATCTGGTGTGAGTGGCGCACAGCACACAACTTTTCCTTACCTTCGGTTATCGAAAGTTGTATTCTATGCTTGTCACGCCAGATTTTTTGTGTCGATATATATTTAGTTCCCGACAGTATGGAACATATGAATTCAGATGTAAAATTTATAAGTATGGGAAACCCCTCGGGGCTTGGTGTAGAGGTTAGCGTGCTAACCTCGTATACCAAACGTCGCGGGTTCGGACCCCAGGCAATCCGATGATTTTATTTAAGCCAATTGGATACCAAATAGCTTAAATAAGAATGCCTGGACCCCATATATGTATATTAAATCAATAACGGTTATCGTAAATGTCTTATATGGCCTGAGTTGCCGAAAAGACAGTGTGAGTGTGTGTGTGTGAGTGCGAGTGTGAATGAGAAAAAAGTGTGAATGTTTTTTTATAAAAAAAAGTATAGCAAAATATTTATATTTTGTTACCATGGCAACCATTTCTCCTATCTTTCCTATGAAATACAAGAGTAAAGTGGTCTTCAGAAGATTTAAATCACAAAATGAGAATATATGGTACATTTTAAAGAGAATCTAAAAAATAATTGAATTAAAAAAAAATCGTTGGAGCAAATTTTGAGAAAATCGAAAAAAACTGAAAAAATGCATCAGTTAAGTACTCTTTGGTTGATTTTGTTCAAAAGCTTCGTGTCACGTCCCAGGGGGGCGCCTAACTTAAATATAAAATTTCAACTTCCTAGCTCTTTTCGTTCTTGAGATATTTTGTTCACAGACACACAGACACACACACAGACAGACCATGTCGCGAAAACCACTTTTTTGGATTCAGGGGACCTCAAAACGTGTAAATCCATCAAAATCTCGACATCGAATTTTTGACATGAATCCAATACTTTCTCTCTCTATATATATTAACATAGATATAGAGGTAAGAGAAAGTAAAAAGTTGTTTGATTTGAATACATTCATTGATGCTTTTGAAAAAAGTAAATAAAAAAAATCGCCGGGAAGTTATACAACCAAAAGATATCGTTTTCATTTCAGTTGCCTAACATTTAGGCGTTCATTTTTTTTTTTTTCAACTCAAATCCTGTCCACCCCCTTTTGGCATCTAGGCAAGGAAAGGTTTCTCTTTTAAGTAAAATTTTGAACCAACGAACATTCTAGTATATTTTTTTTTCTACTGTTTGGGGAATATAAATGACAAAAAATCTGGTGTGACTGGCGCACAGCACACAACTTTCTCTTACCTTCGGTAATCGAAAGTTGTGTACTGTGCTTGTCTCACCAGATTTTTTGTGTCGACATGTATTTAGTTTCCGACAGTAGGGTACATTCGATTTTCAAGATGTAAAATTTATAAGTATGGCAAAATATTTATATGTTGTTACCATGGCAACAATTTCTCCTATCTTTTCTATGGAGTACAAGAGTAAAGTGGTCTTCAGAAGATTTCAATCACAAAATGAGAATATACATTTTATAGAGAATCTAAAAAATAATTGATTTTTGAATTTTAAAAAAAATCGTTGGAGCAAATTTTGAGAAAATCGAAAAAAACTGAAAAAGTGCATCAGTAAAGTACTAGTACTTTTTGGTCGATTTTGTTCAAAAGCTTCGTGTCACGTCCCATGGGAATGCCTAACTTAAATATAAAATTTCAACTTCCTAGCTCTTCTCGTTCTTGAGATATTTTGTTCACAGACAGACACACAGACAGACAGACAGACAGACAGACAGACAGACAGACAGACAGACAGACAGACCATGTCGCGAAAACCACTTTTTTGGATTCAGGGGACCTCAAAACGTGTATATCCATCAAAATCTCGACATCGAATTTTTGACATGAAACCAATACTTTCTCTCTCTATATATATTAACATATATATAGAGGTAAGAGAAAGTAAAATATGATTTTTAATATTTAGTTCCGGGATGACCGAGCCGGAGTTTTTTCTATTGATAAAATTGGAAAAAATTAAAAAATTTTTTAGATAGAGGATAAATTTTTTAAATATTATAAAAATTTTTTAAACCTGTATATATCATCGTATTATCTAAATAGAATACATAGAATAAATAATGTCATCTATGTATCATTATACTGACTTAACTCTCTCTCACTAGAGCTGTTCACTGAGGATGGGTGAATAAATTTTACCCGAAACGTCTGAACGTTCACAGAGTATCGAGAGTGTTTTTCATTTTGGCTGCCTGCATTTCCATATCCTATTTAAAAACTAAAAAAGTATTAAGCCTCTGTAAAGTACTAGTACGTCAAGTAACCCAAAGACTTAGCTTAGTTTCATATTGTTACTAAAAATTTGAAATAAATCAAAGTGAATTTTTAAGAAAATTGGAAAATTTAAAAAGTACACTAGTAAAGTACTAGTACGCCTGGTTTCCCAAAGACGAGATCAATGGTAATTTGTTTTCTATACAACAAATAATACATATTAAAAATTTGAAAGAAAACGGTAAAGAAAATTTTGAGAAAATTTGAAAAAACAAAAAGTATAACAGTAAAGTACTAGTATTTGAGGTTTTCTAAAGACAATTCCTAGTGTAATTTGTTTTAATTACGGGACATAGTACATGTTTAAAATTTAAAAGAAATTGTTAAAGCGAATTAAGAGAAAAGTGTAAAAAACTAAAAAAGTACATCAA
>JAKCPI010016950.1:0-13651 GCA_023213315.1 Euborellia annulipes | reverse complement strand
AAAAAAAACTTGAAGGTAAATAAATAGGTAGACTGCAAATGAAATTCTTCAAATTTTTAGATACATTCAAGGAATTTAATTAATATGGAATTTCTTTTTTTTTTTATTAATTAAAAAATATTTCTCCCTTATTTATTTATATATAAAAAAAAGATATTGTCCTTGTTGTTTTATTGGAAAGTAAGTCAGTTGACTCTTTTTTTTTTTTTTTTTTTTTGTTTGTGACCTTTTCTTGTTTGTTTGTTTGTCAAGTCCATGGATTGAGCGCCAAATATTTACGTAGCAAGACAATTGAACAGATCACTATTAAATAGAGTGTGATGTGTGTAAAGGCCATGGACCAGGCAATGAGACCCAGCATCTCTTCTTCTTCTTCACATTGTCTCCTTTTTTTTTTTCAATTTTTTTCCCAAAAATATTAATTCAAGGTTAAAAGGATCACAATTTCAATAATTTCAGGGCCAAATTGAATGGAAAGTTAATCTAAAAAAAATTAACAATGAAATTCCAAAGAGGCTCAAAGAAACTGAATCTAAGAGATGTAGATAATATATATTTGACTTTCTTATTTAGTTGTTCATTAATTAATTCACTTTTTCTTTATTATAATTTGATATTTATTTCATTATTAAAAAAAAAAAAAAAAAAAACTTGTTCTAACTGGTTATTTCCAGGTCAGTTAATTTGATAATTAAATTAATAAAACAACTCTCAAAGTTATTGTTTTTTTTTATTTTTTTAATATATAAAAGTTAACTAACCGAACGGTTAAATTAATATTATTTTAATATATGGTCGCCCTCCCCCAGCCCCCTTCGTCTTTGACACAAAATGACAAAAAATCAGTTGAGAAACAAAACAATGATCACAAGCTAGGCTGATTATGGGTTGTTTTGATAACTAACCTACCCCAACATTAAAATAGCCTCCCTAGGGGGAAATACATGGTGTTTGTCCTTCAGCTATTTTAATGCTAATAAGTTATCAAAATGACCCATTGATATTATAAGTTTGTTCATTTCGCCTGCCATTGCAGTATAATTTGCACATTTTACCCTGTAATCTGTTCGTTTCATTTTTTGCACGCTAGCATAACTTGCATTCTGTTTGTAAGAAACTTTGACTGAATCAGAAAATA
Organism: Euborellia annulipes; assembly: GCA_023213315.1. Taxonomy (NCBI): domain Eukaryota; kingdom Metazoa; phylum Arthropoda; class Insecta; order Dermaptera; family Anisolabididae; genus Euborellia; species Euborellia annulipes. Next base: position 12,513 of record JAKCPI010016950.1, on the reverse strand, counting down.
TAGAATTTGCTGCATAATTGGACTCAATCGAAAAGCTGGTGTCCAGGGCGATCTCAGCGCCAAAGCTTTAGTAGATGACCACCTTATGCCGCCATTTTCTCTTATTCCACTTCGATTAAAACATTATTCCCTGGATTAAAATAATATCGACAATAAAAAAGATAACTAAGTTTTAAGCTTATTTACATGTTTTTTTTTTTATTAAATTTTCTTTATTACTATTATTTTTATTTATTTAAGGATCAACGTTATAAAAATATTCGAAATGCAAGACAAAAATGACAACTGAAGGTTTAGGTTAGGTTAAGTTATTTAGAACTTATTTTGCAATTTCATGAATTCAATCGAATAGATTGCACTTTTTGTTCAACTGGCAAGTGAAAAGAACAAATCTTATATTTACCTTCATTTCCCAATTTCCTATAAAATATTCATCTTCGTAAATTTGATTAAAATATTAGTTGACATTTGATTTTGTAAATATAATTTTTCAACACTAACCCCACCTGTAAAAAAAGAATTTAAATATCTATTTGTGTTTAACTTACGTTGTTTTTGAGTGTTAATAAGTTTTCATTAAAGATCCAATCACCTTCACTGGTGGTTTTTTTTTTTTTTTTTTTACCTTTTCTGATTGACATCTTTCAATAACAACAAAAAATATAAATATTTACATAAATGATTCTTTTGAAGTAGAAAAAACTTTATTCATAAGAGATTATTGGGACATCGAGCTATAATTTGTTTAATGACTTATTAAAAAATTATCGTAATAAATTTTTTTGTTATCAAGCAAATACAAAAAAAACAATCTGTCCCAATAATCTTTAATTTTTTTTTAAATTTAAAAATGAATTTATTGTTATTATTAATCACATATTAATTAAGAAATTTTTAAAATAAGCTTAGATGATTTATTTAAAAATCAACTGTCAAATTAGTTCAGCATTCTTGCAATAGATGGCGGGCTAGTCTAACAGCGGATCCCATAATAGCCTATATTTATATATTTTTATGCTTTTATAAAAGATACATAATATATAATAACATTTATAAAGTATTTATTGTTAAAAGATCAATGAAAATCAATCAAATGCATTAAATATTATTAGCTACCATTCTGACATCTCTTGGCAAATTTTTGGATTACTTGATTTTTTGGGCTTACTTTTTATGACACACTACGCCATCTTATCGGGAAAATCGTGCACCAGTCACACCAGATTTTTTTTACTTTTTTTGTACTGATGATGACCAGGCGTGAGGTCGAAATATCTACTAATTAAAGATGATGTGAGAAGAGTCCATCAATTGCTGGCTTTTATTCTCCAATCCTTTTCTTAAATAAATAAATATCTACACCACTGATTATTCTAAACCCCGGAAATTGTTTTTTTTTCTCCATATGTCATTTGAGAATCTTTTTTTTTTTTATTATATTTACTTTGAGTAAACATTCGCTCTATTTATAAGATATAGGCCAGATATATTTATACACGTCCTATATACTGAACGTATTTATTTAAGAGCAAATTTTTCATGCGGAAGCTGATTACATAGGGGGGGGGATTTTTTGGATTGTCACCCGTGCTTATGTTATTTCGGTTACGAGAACAATAAAGTATGTAAAAATATTTTATTTTGCATTATTTGTTTTTTTTTCTGGGATTCAAAAAAGTTTGTACGTAAGCATTTTTTTGTAAAACGGCACAAAAATGGCAGCAGAGGCGTAACTACATTGACTTGAGCCCCCCTCCCCACGCAGGTACAAGAATGTCGTCGTCTCCCCACTCACACACAAAAAAATCTATATATATAATTCGCTAATGTCCGTTTGTCTGTTACGCTCTATTTGGGCAGCTTTCCGTTGAGATTTTGAAATGGAATTTTATATGCATAAAGAGGATCTGCTCGGGATTACAGTAAAATTATTTTCATCCCGAAATTCTTTCAACTTTTTGAGTTATTAATTTTAAAAGTTAGGATTTCTCCCATAGGAAATGTATAGAGAAATATTTATGTATTCTTTTCATTTGTGTATTCCATGAATGTAAACAAATCCTCAAGCAGGCACTGGATTGGAATAGAAATAATAATTATCTTTTTATATTTAAGAAGAAAAGGCCCCCGGGCTTGGCGTAGTTGCTACCGCGCCTGCCTTGTATACCAAGGGTCGGCGGTTCGTATCCCAGGCAATCCGATGATTTTATTTAAGCCATTTGGATACCAAATTTGTGTGAGTGTGAGTGGAAAAAAGTGTGGGTTGTTAAAAAAAAGGCGAGGTTCCCCCGCAGGCGGCCCCGAACCAGTTAGGGGTTCCAGGGGGACGAATCTCCCCTGTCTAGACGCCAAACCCACCCAAGGCGAATGGCACGGCTTCTGATAATTAAGCGAGGGTCTGCCGCAGGTGGGGGGTCCAGGTGGACGAAGCCACGCCTTCGCGGCTAGTTACACTAAAATATAACAACTTTTATAAATAAATCCTTTAACTAAAAAGGAAACTTAACCTAACATTTTTTTTTTCACATTATTATATAATAAAATAAACAAAAATAAATAATATCTAATTTCATTTATCTCTTAATTTTAAGTAGTTTTTATTTTATCTCTTCTTAAAAAAAAAAACTCAATAGTTTATGAGGAGATAATCACACTTTTTTTTATTTTAATTTTTTTTTTAGAATATATATTTCTCATTTAATATTTTCAAGATTATTTTTTTTTTTTTTAATTTTAATTTCATTTTATTAAATTATATTTAGCAAAGAGAAGATTAGAAATTAGATAAATAAAAGAAGAAAAAAGAACAGTGAATCATATAGCTAAAGTTGCCAGAGAATATATACAGACCGTGTGGCCTAATGGATAAGGCGTCGGACTTCGGATCCGAAGATTGCAGGTTCGAGTCCTGTCACGGTCGGAAGATTTTTTTTTTTTTATTTAATTAATTTAAATTATAATTTATTTATTTTGATATAATATTTAGTAATTCTCCCATTAATTACTTTATTTTAATTAATTCATGATATTTAATGAATTTGAAATAAATAAATTGGAATCCAATTTGCAAAGGAAATAAATGTAAATGTAAGGATAAAATTTATAATATTGAGATTGTTTCAATTGATTTTGGTTAATATAGTATTTTATATGCATAATGTTTGTCTTGTCTAGGACTTAAAAAAATATCTAATTCCCTTTATATCTCTTAAACAGTTGTAAATATAAAAAAAGTTTTCAAACAAAAGTTGTTAAAAATATTAAATAGAAAATTTTTGTATTTCGATGTTTTTACAATAAAGTGAATATTTGAAGAGATATTTTGAGTTTTATGTTTTTAACCCCTTGGGAATTGCTCATTAACCGATTGCGGCTATTAATTAATTAATATTATATTTAAAATATTTTCTTTAATAAAGAAATTGAAAAAAAAAAAAAAATTATAATTTAATTAATTAGATATTTAAATCCGTATGAGAAGAGCGTTATTTTAAAACTAAATTAATATTTATCTCCAAAACGGTAAGAGTTATAAAAAATATTTTCAAACAAAAGTTGATAGAAATATCAAATAGAACAATTTTGAATTTGGGTATTTTTACGATAAAGTGAATATTTGAGGAGATATTTTGATTTTTCTGCCCTTAACCCCTTGGGAATTGGTCACAAACCAATTGCGGCTATTAATTTATTTTATTAAATTTAAAATATTTGCTTTAATAAAGAAATTAAAAATTAATAAATTATAAATTCGAAATTTAATTAATTAGATATTAGTTTCAAATAAATCCGTGTGAGGGAGGCTTTATTTTAAAACTAAATTTATTTTTATCTCCAAAATGGTAAGAGATACAACAAATATTTTCAAACAAAAGTTGTGAGAAATATCAAATAGAAAATTTTTGTATATAGGTGTTTTTACCATAAAGTGAATATTTGAGGAGATATTTTGATTTTTCTGTTTCTAACCCCTTGGGAGATGTTCTTAAATTATTAATTAATTAATAATTTATTTTATTGAATTTAAAAATTAGAAATTAGTTTCAAATAAATCCGTGTGAGGGAGGGAGGCGTTTTTTTAACACTAAATTCATCTCTATCTCCAAAACGATAAGAGATATTTAAAAAAATGTTGAAACAAAATTTGTTCAGAATTTTTAATAGAATAATTATTTCGCGATTCCAGCTTTTATTTTTTTGTGATTGATTATTAATTAAACTAAAAAAAAAAGGTCATGTCATATATTTATGAAGTGAGAAGGTGTAATTTTTATAAATCGCCATTTTCTTTTACTCCTCCCCTCTAACACTCACCCCCGATCGATTTCGACAAAATCCATAATATGACTGAGTTCAATGACCTCTTCTCTCACTCCGTCTGCGAAATTTCATTAATACTCTCTCTAACTCTCTTTCGCTCATCAAATCTATAATCTATATATATAATAGCGGAATGTCCGTCCGTCTGTTACGCTCTGTTTGACCAAAAAAACTAGACTATTATAAGGAATTTTTCAATGCGGTTTTTTTTTAAATGAATTAAATTCCTAAGAGTTTATTGGGACATCGAGCTATAATTTTTTTAATGACTTATTAAAAAATTATCGTAATTAATTTTTTTGTTATCAAGCAAATACAAAAAAAACAATCTGTCCCAATAATCTTTAATTTTTTTTAAATTTAAAAATGAATTTATTGTTATTATTAATCACATATTAATTAAGAAATTTTTAAAATAAGCTTAGATGATTTATTTAAAAATCAACTGTCAAATTAGTTCAGCATTCTTGCAATAGATGGCAGGCTAGTCTAACAGCTGATCCTCTTTTGGCCTATATTTATATATTTTTATGCTTTTATAAAAGATACATAATATATAATAACATTTATAAAGTATTTATTGTTAAAAGATCAATGAAAATCAACCAAATGCATTAAATATTATTAGCTACCATTCTGACATCTCTTGGCAAATTTTGGAATTACTTGATTTTTTGGGCATACTTTTTTATGACACACAACGCCATCTTATCGGGAAAAACATGCGTAACCACTTCGCTCCTATTCCGTCTTAATAGATGACGTTTTGGAGAGTCTAGGAAAAATATTCGAGGCCGCAAATTCTCAAAAGGGGAGGCGCAAAAATTCAGAATTTGCCACTTGGAAAATATTAGCTGTCCATAAACAAAGAGATAGATCTGTCAGTTTTGACATTGCCGGCCCAAACGCTCGGATTTATCTTTTCGTTAGTGGACAAGCGACAGTTTTGACCGCCCGGGACCATCTCTTCAGTGTTTCCCAATCTTTTGAAGTCCACACGGCACCCCAAAGGTGCGTTGGGAAGGGGCACCCTTCCTTTTTTTTCTTCCCCTAGCAAAACGAAATTTTTTCCCGCCTTGCGGAAAATTTTCCATTTCACCTTTTTTTTTTTAGGAAATCGAAATTTTTACCGTCCTACGGAAAATTTTTTTTTTCTTTCCGTCAAAATCATCTCAATTTCAATCAGCTTAATTTTTTTCCGCACTCCGGGAAATTTTTGCTTGCCGCTTACGTTAAAACCATTTTGTCTTTTTTTTTTGCAAAACTTTTTTTTCCCGCGTCTTTGTTTTTTTTTTTTTGTTTATCTAAATATCTCGCGGCACCCCATTGCCCTTCTCGCGGCACCCTTGGGTGCCAAGGCACACCGGTTGGGAACCACTGCTTTAAATGGTGACTTTTGGAGGAGGCAGTTACTACAAAGAATTTTTAAAAAACTAATGTGTGCGGTGCGACCAGTCACGGCAGATTTTTTTCTTATCAAGAGCTTTCAATAGGCAAACTTTTAAATAAAAAAAAAAAAAAAAAAATGGACTTGCTTCCTTAAACAATTAATGCAGCTCTGATAATAAGGTAGAGAAATGTAAATTTATAGCTGGATAAAAGTTGTTGATGAGTAACAGGATGAAGAAAGAAAAGCAGCTAGTATTTATTTCATTTATTTAATACCTATTAGGCAGACGTTTCGGTCACGGCCAAGACCATCTTCAGAGCTATTGACAGCACATAAGCTCTGAAAAGATGGTCTCGACCGAGACCGAAACGTCAGCCTAATGGGTATGAAAATAAGGTATCCAAATGTTAGTTAGTATTTGAATAAAATAATTTTGATTTAAAAAAAAAAAAGTAATTTCTTTTTAATAGGGTCCGACCGAAAACGTAACCGAAACTTGAAATTTTACCTTTTTTTTTTTTTTTGAAATTTTTTTCGCTCTGCGGAAATTTTTTTCCCCTCCCGTGGAAATCATTTTACCTTTTATTTTGGGAAGGGAAAAAATTTTTCCGCCCCTTTTCCGTCCTTGTGGAAAATTTTGACTCCCTCACATGCAAATCATTTGACTTTTTTTTTTTTTTTTTGGGTGCGAGTCTCATTCCATCTTTTCAGTCTCAGATTTCGGTTAGTTTTTGGCCGAAACCGAAACCGAATATTCGGTCGGTTCCTACTTTTTAACTCCTCCTCATCTCAAAATTATTATTTTTTTTTTTTTACCCTTATATATGTAAATAGTTACCTTCTTCCGGGCTTTTTTTCCTTTTCTTTTCTTTGACTCTAACGGACTTATGTGTTTTTTTAATAATAATAATAATAATAAGGAACTTTATGTGTACTGCACAAACATACAATCACTTTCATGCAAGGTTAACAACCACAATTACTGTTATATTATCTCAATTACTTTAATATTTTTATTTAAATAACAATGGATTAAATAATCCAATGAAATAGGCATGTAAAAGAAATCTGCCCCGGGCTTGGTGTAGTTGGTAGCGTGCCTACCTTCTATACCGAACGTCGCACAGTGGTCCCATTCGCTTCAAAAGCGGTCATAGGCCTATAACTTTTTTATTAGTAGGTACTTTTTGATGAAAATATTTATAAATATGTGTTTAAGTATGCCCTTTAAGAATATGTTATTAGATTTAATAATTCTAGTTAAGGAAAAGCTTTAAAAAATAATTCACTGTAAAAACTGAATTTGAAGCGAATTTTTTCTCCTTTATTAATCAATAAATCTTTTATTACATGGTATTTTTTAATAAAAATTTGCACACATGTTTTTTTAATGTTCTTTAACAAAATTAAATAAGAAAAAAATAAATAAATAAGAAAAAAAATTTTTCAAGCGAATTTTTTTTTTTAAATAAAATAAATTTTTACCTTATTTTCTCTTCTTTATTTATCAATAAGTTTATAAATACATTATATTTTTTAATGAAGAAATTTGGACACATGTAGTTTTGAATGTTTTTAAGGAAAATAAAAATAAAAAAAAATTTTTAAGCGATTTTTTTTTCTTTTTTTTTATATTTGATATAATTACTATTTTGAACGGTAGAATTTTTAAATATAAATCACACACGTTTTTTTAATGTCATTTAAGAAAAAAATCTGGTGTGAATGGTCGCAGAACACACAACTTTCTCTTATCTTTGATAATTGGAAGTTGTGTTCTGTACTTACTACAACTGATTTTTTGCGTCTTTATCTATGAAATATAAGAGTAAAGTGTGCTTCAAAGAATTTTGGGGGACAAGATGAGAATTTAAAGAGCATCTAAAAAATAATTGATTTTTGAATTTGAATCATAATCATTGGAGCGAATTTTGAGAAAATCGAAAAAAACTAAAAAAGTACATCAGTAAAATACTAGTACTTTTGTTCCGATTTTGTTTCAGGTCTTTAAATATTTTTTAAGCAAAAATGTATAAATTTATAAACAATGAAGAGTGAATTTTCCTGAGCGAAGTCAGGAAAATGAAAAACACCTCTCTGCTGGATAAAACGCATCAATTGCACCTATAATCGAATAGCAAACAACTTAAAAGTTATTTAAAATGATATCTTTTAATCATATTTGCTTTTATTTTGATAAAATAGAATTAACTTGTGGTATAAATGACGAGAAAGCCTATTGAAAATGCGCGCGCTCTGACTTTAACGGCCTCTAACTCCCAAATAGGCAAAAATTGGCAAAAGATGACTATTGGACCATTTTCCTTAGCTCTTTGGCTATCTTCTGGTATATTCCAATTTTTAAAATAATTTAAAACTATCAATGAAAAAAAGTGATTTAAAAAATTTTTGGAGGATTTTTTATTTTTTATAAACCGCCTTAAAAACAATATAATTTAATAAGGAAAGTAAAAACAAAAAAAAATAATTTTGAAACTAGAGAAATTGCTGAATAATTTGGAAAAAAAATTATTTGATTTGGACAATTATTTCCCCTCGAAAAAAATTCTTGATTTCATGCAAAAAAGCGCATAAAATTCACTGTTAAGATTTGGTCAACTTTAAGGACCTATAACTCGGCAATGGCTGAGTTGTTTTCAAAAAGAAATACAGTTTTGAGACCAGCAAACATTCTAGTTTGTTACCCTAGAACGTTTTTCAATTAGGTTGACTTTCGTTTTTTTTTTCGCGTGGCCACTTTTGAAGCGAAAGGAACCACTGTGCGTCGCGGGTTCGGCCCCTAGGCAGTCCGATGATTTTATTTAAGGCATTTGGATACCAAATGGATTAAATAGAAATGCCTGGACCCCCAATAGATATTATAAATGTGACCTGTTACGCTATTAATGTGTCAAGCGCCAAAAAATTAAAAATTGAGTAAAGCACGGAATATTGTTTCAAATGCCACCTCCGTAAAATTCAAAATGGTTAAATATGAATAACGTCTAATTGTGATGATAAAAATAATGATAATAATAATGATGATGTATTGAATGCGAGTTGACTCGGTCAGTTGTGCATGGTTATGTACAATATGTAATGTATGAAGGTGTATGTGTATGTTAAGAAAAGTTAATTTTTAAAGCGAAAAATGTAAATAATAAAAAAAATCTTTTATTTAATTTTTATTTGCCGACGTTTCGGTCGCCAATCAGACCTATCAGGGCAAATATTGTTAATTATATCGATCTTAGGTATCTTATTATTCATTGCAATCAAACACAATTTCCTTTTAACTTGATATGTACAAAATGTTATCATTTCCTACTGCTCGGAGGTCTCTTATTCAAAATTTTCAAAGATTTTTAAATAAGAGACCTCCGAGCAGCAAGTAAAATGATAACATTTTGTACATATCAAAAGTTAAAAGGAAATTGTGTTTGATTGCAATGAATAATAAGATACCTAAGATCGTTATAATTAACAATATTTGCCCTGATGAAGGTCGTATTGGCGACCGCAAACGTCGGCAAATAAAAATTTAATAAAAGATTTTTTTATTTAATCTCCTGGCTGCAAAGTCCCTGCGAATCCTGAGGTAAATCTCCACAGCCAAAAAACATCAATTTAGTAAATAATAAAATGTATACAGTCATGTGAGAAAAAATTATAATATTTAATGTCATCTCTTGCGGCTCATAAAAAGAAACAGTGAAGTCTCAGGGCCTTTAATAAATTTTCTTTATTCTTATTCTTATTCACACACACATACATACTGTCGGTTTCAGCAACTCAGGGCATTTGAATTTTTACGTTATTTGTAAATATATCTATTGGGGGTTCAGGCATTTCTATTTAAGCCATCTGGTATCCAAATGGTTTAAATAAAATCATCGGACTTGCCTGGGGTCCGAACCCGCGACGTTCGGTATACGAGGTAAGCACGCTAACCCCTACACCAAGCCCCAAGGGCAAGTGGTGGTGGAAAAAAAAGATTCCCAATAAACATGGGAAAATATTTATATTTTGTTACCATGGCAACCATTTCTCTTATCTTTCCTATGAAGCACAAGAGTAAAGTGTGCTTCAAAAAAACTTTGAGTGCAAAATGAGAATATACATTTTTAAAAAAACAAAAAAAAAAAAACTGAAAAAGTACATCAGTAAAGTACTAGTACTCTTTGGCGGATTTTGTTTTTTAACTTTTTAGCTCTTTTCATTCTTGAGATATTTTGTTCACAGACAGACACATGGACAGCCAGACAGACCATGTCGCTAAAACCAATTTTTTGGAATCAGGCAAGGGAAGACATTTTTCGAAAAAAAAAATTTATTTTGAATGTAAAATTTAAAACTTTGATTTGTATTTATATTCTGGCAAACAAGTATTGAATTTTAAATTACCGAAACTAGGAAAAAAATAGACCGAAACTCCCTCAAAATACGCTGATTTTTTCTGGCAAGGGTTGAGGAAGGGAAAAACAAAAAAATGAATTTTTTTTTATTTTCCCAAATAGGAAAAAATTGTGTGTGTTGTGCGACCAGTCACACCAAGAGTAACCCCCCTCGGGATCCGCTCTTTAAATCAGGGGACCTCAAAAACGTGTATATCCATCAAAATCTCGACATCGAATTTTTGACATGAATCCTCTTATATATAGAGGTAAGAGAAAGTAAAAATTGGTCAAAGTTCATAATAAAATTAAATCTCACAATTATTATTCTATAATTAATCAAATATAAACGAATTAAACTAATGTTTCAAATTAATTAATTAATTATAAAAAGTCTTTGAAATTTGCCCGATTAGGGAGAGACAGGTGGGTTGACGGCGGCGGGCGGCGAGGGCAGCGCTATAGTAGAGGCAGGCAGGCAGCCCCAGCCAGCCAGCCAGCTAGCCCAGAGAGCAGGAGCTCGTCCGGGCGTGGCATGCGCCGCTCTATCGATCACTCTCCCTCCCTCTTTCTAACCCTACGCACTGATAGCCAACCATCCACCGCACCCCCTCCCCCCTCCCTCCCTCCTCTCCCTCACGCAATTTGGCCTGAGTCAAAAACTCATCCCTCTCTCTCTCTTGACATCAAGGCAAATGCTTCAAACAACTAATTCACTTTTCTTTTTTTTTTTTTTTTAAATCCCTGATTTATCAATTCCTCTTCATGTTCAACTAATTGTAGAATTTAATTAGAAATTATTAATAATAAATAAATAAATAAATTAGATTAAATTTCACATTTATTTATTTATTTTCTTATTAGCAGCGTTGATGCTCCAAGTGCAACTTGAGATAATTTATTTAACAAATATACAAGTGTGATATATCATTTTACTCGGGATAAAGTCTAGATTCTGAATATACAGTATTTGTAACAGACAAAATTAGTAGTTAGAGAAAATAAATCTAAAGCAAATGCCTTTTTAAGCCGGGCATTCACGATCGCTCCAAATGGATGTAATCCATTTAGACATACAAAAAATTAACCCCATACACGGTCACTCCAGCCCAGTGATTGGTAATGTGGTCTATATCGTCCCCTAGGGATCGACAACGACGAAGAAGACTTACAAGGGGTTCATGTGAGCGGAAAAAAAGAATTGGGGGACTGTGGGATGTTTTTTTTTCTTCTACATCTTACTACAGTTAGACATCAGTCAAAGTTTGAAGTTGATGAATTTTCAAAATGCTATCTATATTAGCTAAGCAGGGAGGGGGTCTACCCATTCGCTTCTCGTCCCAACTGAGAAAAATTTATTTCATTTGAATTGGATACTAATCATTTGAAATAAATAGAAATCTGTCATAAATGGCCTTAGATGCCGGAAAAGACCTTAAAAATTTTTAAAAAATCTGGTGTGAGTGGCGCACAGCACACAACTTTTCTTACCTTCGGTTATCGAAAGTTGTATTCTATGCTTGTCACGCCAGATTTTTTGTGTCGATATATATTTAGTTCCCGACAGTATGGAACATATGAATTCAGATGTAAAATTTATAAGTATGGGAAACCCCTCAGGAGCTTGGTGTAGAGGTTAGCGTGCTAACCTCGTATACCAAACGTCGCGGGTTCGGACCCCAGGCAATCCGATGATTTTATTTAAGCCAATTGGATACCCAATAGCTTAAATAAGAATGCCTGGACCCCATATATGTATATTAAATCAATAACGGTTATCGTAAATGTCTTATATGGCCTGAGTTGCCGAAAAGACAGTGTGAATGTGAGTGTGAATGAGAAAAGTGTGAATGTTTTTTTTATAAAAAAAAAAGTATGGCAAAATATTTATATTTTGTTACCATGGCAACACCATTTCTCCTATCTTTCCTATGGGTACAAGAGTAAAGTGGTCTTCAGAAGATTTAAATCACAAAATGAGAATATATGGTACATTTTAAAGAGAATCTAAAAAATAATTGAATTTAAAAAATCGTTGGAGCGAATTTTAGAAATCGAAAAAAAAATTGAAAAAGTGCAACAGTTAAGTACTAGTACTCTTTGCTTGATTTTGTTCAAAAGGTTCGTGTCACGTCCCATGGGGGCGCCTAACTTAAATATAAAATTTCAACTTCCTAGCTCTTTTCGTTCTTGAGATATTGCATTGTTCACAGACAGACAGACAGACCATGTCGCGAAAAACCACTTTTTTGGATTCAGGGGACCTCAAAACGTGAAGATCCATCCAAAATCTCGACATCGAATTTTTGACATGAATTCAATACTTTCTCTCTATATATATATTAACATAGATATAGAGGTAAGAGAAAGTAAAAGTAAAAGTTGTTTTGATTTGAATACATTCATTGA
>JAKCPI010016949.1:0-11608 GCA_023213315.1 Euborellia annulipes | reverse complement strand
GGCGGTTCGTATCCCAGTCAATCCGATGATTTTATTTACGCCATTTGGATACCAAATTTGTGTGAGTGTGAGTGTGATTGGAAAAAAAAGTGTGTGTTGTTAAAAAAAAGGCGAGGTTCCCCTGCAGGCGGGCCCGAACCAGTTAGGGGTTCCAGGGGGACGGATCTCCTCTGTCTAGATGCCAAACCCGCCCGAAGGCGAATGGCACGGCTTCTGATAATTAAGTGAGGGTCCGCCGCAGGTGGGGGGTCCAGGTGGACGAAGCCACGCCTTCGAGGCTAGTTACTCTAAAATATAACAACTTTTATAAATAAATCCGTAAACTAAAAGTGAAACTTAACCTAACATTTTTTTTTTTTTTTATTTTCTAAATTTGTAATTTTTTTTTTCACATTATTATATAATAAATTAAACAAAAATAAATAATATCTAATTTCATTTATCTCTTAATTTTAAAGTAGTTTTTATTTTTATCTCTTCTTAAAAAAAAAAACTGAATAGTTTATGAGGAGATAATCACACTTTTTTTTTTTTTAAATTTTTTTTTAGAATATATATTTCTCATTTAATCATTTTCAAATTTATTCTTTTTTTTAATTTTAATTACATACTCAATTAAATTATATTTAGCAAAAAGAGGATTAGAAATTAGATAAATAAAAGAAGAAAAAATGAACAGAGAATCATATAGCTAAAGTTGCCATTGAATATATACAGACCGTGTGGCCTAATGGATAAGGCGTCGGACTTCGGATCCGAAGATTGCAGGTTCGAGTCCTGTCACGGTCGGAAAATTTTTTTTTTTTTTTATTTAATTAATTTAAATTATAATTTATTTATTTTGATATAATATTTAGTAATTCTCCCATTAAATACGTTATTTTAATTAATTCATAGTATTTAATGGATTTGAAATAAACTAAATTGGAATCCAATTTGCAAAGGAAATAAATGTAAATGTAAGGATAAAATTTATAATATTGAGATTGTTTCAATTGATTTTGGTTAATATAGTATTTTATATGCATAATGTTTGTCTTGTCTAGGACTTAAAAAAAAATATCTAATTCTCTTTATATCTCTTAAACAGTTGTAAATATAAAAAAAAGTTTACAAACAAAAGTTGTTAGAAATATTAAATAGAAAATTTTTGTATTTCAGTGTTTTTACAATAAAGTGAATATTTGAAGAGATATTTTGATTTTTATGTTTTTAACCCCTTGGGAATTGCTCATTAACCGATTGCGGCTATTAATTAATTAACTTTATATTTAAAATATTTTATTTAATAAAGAAATTTAAAAAAAATTATAATTTAATTAATTAGATATTTAAATCCGTATGAGAAGAGCGTTATTTTAAAACTAAATTAATCTTTATCTCCAAAACGGTAAGAGTTATAAAAAATATTTTCAAACAAAAGTTGATAGAAATATCAAATAGAACAATTTTGAATTTGGGTATTTTTACGATAAAGTGAATATTTGAGGAGATATTTTGATTTTTCTGCCCTTAACCCCTTGGGAATTGGTCACAAACCAATTGCGGCTATTAATTTATTTTATTATATTTAAAATATTTGCTTTAATAAAGAAATTAAAAATTAATAAATTATAAATTCGAAATTTAATTAATTAGAAATTAGTTTCAAATAAATCCGTGTGAGGGAGGCTTTATTTTAAAACTAAATTTATTTTTATCTCCAAAATGGTAAGAGATACAACAAATATTTTCAAACAAAAGTTGTGAGAAATATCAAATAGAAAATTTTTGTATATAGGTGTTTTTACAATAAAGTGAATATTTGAGGAGATATTTTGATTTTTCTGTTTCTAACCCCTTGGGAGATGTTCTTAAATTATTAATTAATTAATAATTTATTTTATTGAATTTAAAAATTAGAAATTAGTTTCAAATAAATCCGTGTGAGGGAGGGAGGCGTTTTTTTAACACTAAATTCATCTCTATCTCCAAAACGATAAGAGATATTAAATAAAATGTTGAAACAAAATTTGTTCAGAATTTTTAATAGAATAATTATTTCGCGATTCCAGCTTTTATTTTTTTGTGATTGATTTTTAATTAAACTAAAAAAAAGGTCATGTCATATATTTATGAAGTGAGAGGGTGTAATTTTTATAAATCGCCATTTTCTTTTACTCCTCCCCTCTAACACTCACCCCCGATCGATTTCGACAAAATCCATAATATGACTGAGTTCAATGACCTCTTCTCTCTCACTCCGTCTGCGAAATTTCATTAATACTCTCTCTAACTCTCTTTCGCTCATCAAATCTATAATCTATATATATAATAGCAGAATGTCCGTCTGTCTGTTACGCTCTGTTTGACCAAAAAAACCAGACTATTATAAGGAATTTTTCAATGCGGTTTTTTTAAAAATGAATTATATAAGATTATTGGGACATCGAGCTATAATTTTTTTAATGACTTATTAAAAAAATTATCGTAATTAATTTTTTTGTTATCAAGCAAATACAAAAAAACAATCTGTCCCAATAATCTTTAATTTTTTTTAAATTTAAAAATGAATTTATTGTTATTATTAATCACATATTAATTAAGAAATTTTTAAAATAAGCTTAGATGATTTATTTAAAATTCAACTGTCAAATTAGTTCAGCATTCTTGCAATAGATGGCAGGCTAGTCTAACAGCCGATCCCCTAATAGGGATCGTGCGTGAAACATAGAGGCAGCACTATAGCCTAAGTAAGCGCTGTCTAGTGTTCTTTTGACAAACTTTGTGGAATGTAAACATTCATTGCAAACAACATAAAATATTTAAAAAATGGAAAAAATAATAAAATACTGATTTCAACTAGTTGTCAGTAATATTATACGCGGCCACAATGATGAAAAAGAGAAAAAAAATATTCAACTCAAATCATGTCTATGCGGTAGTTGAAAAAACAAATTCTTTTGAAAGTGTCATAAGCGTCAAAGTCACATTTAAATCCAAATCATTCGTTTTATATTCAAGTTCTCATCAATATGAGGAAATAATGAATTTGGAACTTTAGATAAAATTTTAAAGTTCTTAATTCGTTGATTAACCCGTTCAATATGTATCCTTACAGAAGGTTATGTTACATCTACTTCTTCTGGGGTGAATAGGTCTTTGTGACCAAAAAGAGGATTTATTAGTACTTATTAGTTTATTATTTATTAGTACTAGCAGCTTTTAGTAATTCACGAATTTTTAATAGCCGGATACCTCACAAGGATTGTATATTTTTTAAAAATATTTTTGCTTCCAGGAAAAATCGAGGGAATATAAGACGGATGTTCTGATTTTTCGTTGTTTATAAAATAGTAGGCCTATTACTACAAATTCTCGAATTTTGATTTGGATTTTCTCTGAAATCGAAAAAAGTTTTAAGGTTAAGCTTTTATTATGAAATAAATGTCATAAATATTAAGAACCTGGTTAACAAAATGAGTTATTTACATGCGTCGAGTTTAATCTCAAAATTCATTTTAATTATATAATATATTTTTAATTAATTTTGGACTTGGACATAATTTTTTACTGTTTTTATCCACTGTTTACGTTTTGCTATTTTCATGTGGCTATCTGGAAATTTATAAAATTTCACTTTCACATCCATTCCAGGTTTCTGAAGTGATGTATTATTACAGCCACGGATACAGCAATTTTTTCTTAAAGTCGACAAACTTCAAATAATCTCAATATATTTAATTAATAATTATTCAAAAATAAATCACATGTTAAATATTTAACAAATCCCCCGACTAATTAAGATGATTGCCACTAGTTGGCGCAAAGGTCTAGACGCACGGTCCCTATAGCCTATATTTATATATTTTTATGCTTTTATAAAAGATACATAATATATAATAACATTTATAAAGTATTTATTGTTAAAAGATCAATGAAAATCAACCAAATGCATTAAATATTATCAGCTACCATCCTGACATCTCTTGGCAAATTTTTGAATTACTTGATTTTTTGGGCATACTTTTTATGACACACAACGCCATCTTATCGGGAAAAACATGCGTAACACCTTCGCTCCTATTCCGTCTTAATAGATGACGTTTTGGAGAGTCTAGGAAAAATATTCGAGGCCGCAAATTCTCAAAAGGGGAGGCGCAAAAATTCAGAATTTGCCACTTGGAAAATATTAGCTGGCCATACACGAAGAGATAGATCTGTCAGTTTTGACATTGCCGGCCCAAACGCTCGGATTTATCTTTTCGTTAGTGGACAAGCGACAGTTTTGACCGCCCGGACCATCTCTTCAGTGTTTCCCAATCTTTTGAAGTCCACACGGCACCCCAAAGGTGCGTTGGGAATAACATTACACACTAGGGGCACCCTTCCTTTTTTTTCTTCCCCTAGCAAAACGAAATTTTTTCCCGCCTTGCGGAAAATTTTCCATTTCACCTTTTTTTTTTTTTAGGAAATCGAAATTTTTACCGTCCTACGGAAAATTTTTTTTTCTTTCCGTCAAAATCATCTCAATTTCAATCAGCTTAATTTTTTTCCGCACTCCGGGAAATTTTTGCTTGCCGCTTACGTTAAAACCATTTTGCCTTTTTTTTTTTGCAAAACTTTTTTCCCGCGTCTTTGTTTTTTTTTTTTTTGTTTATCTAAATATCTCGCGGCACCCCATTGCCCTTCTCGCGGCACCCTTGGGTGCCAAGGCACACCGGTTGGGAACCACTGCTTTAAATGGTGACTTTTGGAGGAGGCAATTACTACAAAGAATTTTTAAAAACTATTGTGTGCTGTGCGACCAGTCACGCCAGATTTTTTTTCTTATCAATAGCTTATCAATAGGCAAACTTTTAAATAAAAAAAAAATGGACTTGCTTCCTTAAACAATTAATGCAGCTCTGATAATAAAATAGAGAAATGTAAATTTATAGCTGGATAAAAGTTATTGATGAGTAGCAGGATGAAGAAAGAAAAGCAGCTAGTATTTTTTTCATTTATTTAATACCTATTAGGCAGACGTTTGGGTCACGGCCAAGACCATCTTCAGAGCTATTGACAGCACATAAGCTCTGAAAAGATGGTCTCGACCGAGACCGAAACGTCAGCCTAATGGGTATGAAAATAAGGTGTCCAAATGTTAGTTAGTATTTGAATAAAAGAATTTTGATTTAAAAAAAAAAGTAATTTCTTTTTAATAGGGTCCGACCGAAAACGTAACCGAAACTTGAAATTTTACTTTTTTTTTTTTTTTTTGAAATTTTTTCCGCCCTGCGGAAATTTTTTTCCCCTCCCGTGGAAATCATTTTACCTTTTATTTTGGGAAGGGAAAAATTTTTCCGCCCCTTTTCCGTCCTTGTGGAAAATTTTGACTCCCTCACGTGCAAATCATTTGACTTTTTTTTTTTTTTGGGTGCGAGTCTCATTCCATCTTTTCAGTCTCAGATTTCGGTTACTTTTTGGCCGAAACCGAATATGCGGTCGGTTCCTACTTTTTAACTCCTCCTCATCTCAAAATTATTTTTTTTTTTTTTCACCCTTATAACCTTCTTCTGGGCTTTTTTTCCTTTTCTTTTCTTTGCCTCTAACGGAATTATGTGTTTTTAATATAATAATAATAATAATAAGGAACTTTATGTGTACTGTACAAACATACAATCACTTTCATGCAAGGTTAACAACCACAATTACTGTTATATTATCTCAATTACTTTAATATTTTTATTTAAATAACAATGGATTAAATAATCCAATGAAATAGGCAGGTAAAAGAAATCTGCCCCGGGCTTGGTGTAGTTGGTAGCGTGCCTACCTTCTATACCGAACGTCGCGGGTTCGGCCCCTAGGCAGTCCGATGATTTTATTTAAGGTATTTGGATACCAAATGGATTAAATAGAAATGCCTGGATCTCCCAATAGATATTATAAATGTGACCTGTTACGCATTAATGTGTCAAGCGCCAAAAAAAATTAAAAATTGAGTTAAGCACGGAATATTGTTTCAAATGCCACCTCCGTAAAATTCAAAATGGTTAAATATGAATAACGTCTAATTGTGATGATAAAAATAATGATAATAATAATGAGGATATATTGAATGCGAGTTGACTCGGTCAGTTGTGCATGGTTATGTACAATATGTAATGTATGAAGGTGTATGTGTATGTTAAGAAAAGTTAATTTTTAAAGCGAAAAATGTAAATAATAAAATGTATACAGTCATGTGAGAAAAAAATTATAATATTTAATGTCATCTCTTGCGGCTCATAAAGAGAACATGAAGTTCTCAGGGCCTTTAATAAATTTTCTTTATTCTTATTCTTATTCACACACACATACATACTGTCGGTTTCAGCAACTCAGGCCATTTTAGAATTTTTACGTTATTTGTAAATATATCTATTGGGGGTTCAGGCATTTCTATTTAAGCCATCTGGTATCCAAATGGTTTAAATAAAATCATCGGACTGCCTGACTTCCGAACCAGCGACGTTCGGTATACGAGGTAAGCACGCTAACCCCTACACCAAGCCCCAAGGGCAAGTGTGTGTGTGTGTGTGTAAAAAAAAGCTTCCCAATAAACATGGGAAAATATTTACATTTTGTTACCATGGCAACCATATCTCTTATCTTTCCTATGAAGTATCATCATACTTATATATAAAAGGCTAAGAGGGTGTCCGATGTGTGAAACAACCAATCAGGCCTCAGGGATAGCGCCATGGTAACAAAATATAAATATTTACCCATGTTTACGATTTTTTTTTATTTATTTACATTTTGAATTCTAAAATATCGGCGTAAATTGTTTGTCTGTGTACCGGGAGAGTCCCGGAAAGGATATTATTCACAAAAAATCTTAAGTTCATGAATAATTAACCGCTAAAATAATCTCTACATATAAAAATGAAAAGGGAAAATGTATGTACCGGTATGTATATAAGTAGGAGAGCAAGGGGGTCCAGGGGCGCAGCCCCCTGGCTAGACGGAAGGCGGGGCTTTGCGTCTAGTAAGAGTAAAGTGTGCTTCAAAAAACTTTGAGTGCAAAATGAGAATATACATTTTTTTTTTTTTTTTATTTGTTTAAGGTCTTTTTCGGCATCTGAGGTCATTTAGACCCCGTCCCTATTTATTTCAATTGATTGGTATCCAATTCAATTGAGATAAATTCTTCGCCTGGGACGGGATGCGAACCCTTGACCTTTGGCACCAGAAGCTGATACTCTACCTCGGAGCCATAGCTCAAGGGCAATATACATTTTAAAAAACAAAAAAAAAAAAAAACTGAAAAAGTACATCAGTAAAGTACTAGTACTATTTGGCGGATTTTGTTTTTTAACTTTTTAGCTCTTTTCATTCTTGAGATATTTTGTTCACAGACAGACACATGGACAGGCAGACAGACCATGTCTCTAAAACCACTTTTTTGGAATCAGGCAAGGGAAGACATTTTTCGAAAAAAAAAAAATTTATTTTGAATGTAAAATTTTAAAACTTTGATTTGTATTTATATTCTGGCAAACAAGTATAGAATTTTAAATTACCGAAACTAGGAAAAAAAATAGACCGAAACTCCTCAAAATACGCTGATTTTTCGGCAAGGGTGTAGGAAGGGAAAAAACAAAAAAATGAATTTTTTTTTTTTATTTTCCTCAAATAGGAAAAAAATTGTGTGTGTTGTGCGACCAGTCACACCAAGAGTAACCCCCTCGGGATCCGCTCTTTGAATCAGGGGACCTCAAAACGTGTATATCCATCAAAATCTCGACATCGAATTTTTGACATGAATCGTCTATATATATAGAGGTAAGAGAAAGTAAAAATTCGTCAAAGTTCATAATAAAATTAAATCTCACAATTATTATTCTATAATTAATCAAATATAAACGAATTAAACTAATGTTTCAAATTAATTAATTAATTATAAAAAGTCTTTGAAATTTGCCCGATTAGGGAGAGACAGGTGGGTTGGCGGCGGCGGCGGCGAGGGCAGCGCTATAGTAGAGGCAGGCAGGCAGCCCCAGCCAGCCAGCCAGCTAGCCCAGAGAGCAGGAGCTCGTCCGGGCGTGGCATGCGCCGCTCTATCGATCACTCTCCCTCCCTCTTTCAACCCTACGCACTGATAGCCAACCATCCACGCACCCCCCACCTCCCTCCCTCCCCTCACGCACTTGGCCCGAGTCAAAAACTCATCCCTCTCTCTCTCTTGACATCAAGGCAAATGCTTCAAACAACTAATTCACTTTTCTTTTTTTTTTTTTTAAATCCCTGATTTATCAATTCCTCTTCATGTTCAACTAATTGTAGAATTTAATTAGAAATTATTAATAATAAATAAATAAATAAATTAGATTAAATTTCACATTTATTTATTTTTTTCTTATTAGCAGCGTTGATGCTCCAAGTGCAACTTGAGATAATTTATTTAACAAATATACAAGTGTGATATATCATTTTACTCGGGATAAAGTCTAGATTCTGAATATACAGTATTTGTAACAGACAAAATTAGTAGTTAGAGAAAATAAATCTAAAGCAAATGCCTTTTAAGCCGGGCATTCACGATCGCTCCAAATGGATGTAATCCATTTAGACATACAAAAAATTAACCCCATACACGGTCACTCCAGCCCAGTGATTGGTAATGTGGTCTATATCGTCCCCTAGGGATCGACAACGACGAAGAAGACTTACAAGGGGTTCATGTGAGCGGAAAAAAAAAGAATTGGTGGACTGTGGGATGTTTTTTTTTTCTTCTACATCTCACTACAGTTAGACATCAGTCAAAACACATTTGAAGTTGATGAATTTTCAAAAATGCTATATTAGCTAAGCAGGGAGGGGGTCTACCCATTCGCTTCTCGTCCCAACTGAGAAAAATTTGTTTCATTTGAATTGGATACTAATCATTTGAAATAAATAGAAATCTGTCAGAGATGCCGGAAAAGACCTTAAAAATTTTTAAAAAATCTGGTGTGAGTGGCGCACAGCACACAACTTTTCCTTACCTTCGGTTATCGAAAGTTGTATTCTATGCTTGTCACGCCAGATTTTTTGTGTCGATATATATTTAGTTCCCGACAGTATGGAACATATGAATTCAGATGTAAAATTTATAAGTATGGGAAACCCCTCGGGGCTTGGTGTAGAGGTTAGCGTGCTAACCTCGTATACCAAACGTCGCGGGTTCGGACCCCAGGCAATCCGATGATTTTATTTAAGCCAATTGGATACCAAATAGCTTAAATAAGAATGCCTGGACCCCATATATGTATATTAAATCAATAACGGTTATCGTAAATGTCTTATATGGCCTGAGTTGCCGAAAAGACAGTGTGAGTGTGTGTGTGTGAGTGCGAGTGTGAATGAGAAAAAAGTGTGAATGTTTTTTTTATAAAAAAAGTATAGCAAAATATTTATATTTTGTTACCATGGCAACCATTTCTCCTATCTTTCCTATGAAATACAAGAGTAAAGTGGTCTTCAGAAGATTTAAATCACAAAATGAGAATATATGGTACATTTTAAAGAGAATCTAAAAAATAATTGAATTAAAAAAAAATCGTTGGAGCAAATTTTGAGAAAATCGAAAAAAACTGAAAAAATGCATCAGTTAAGTACTCTTTGGTTGATTTTGTTCAAAAGCTTCGTGTCACGTCCCAGGGGGGCGCCTAACTTAAATATAAAATTTCAACTTCCTAGCTCTTTTCGTTCTTGAGATATTTTGTTCACAGACACACAGACACACACACAGACAGACCATGTCGCGAAAACCACTTTTTTGGATTCAGGGGACCTCAAAACGTGTAAATCCATCAAAATCTCGACATCGAATTTTTGACATGAATCCAATACTTTCTCTCTCTATATATATTAACATAGATATAGAGGTAAGAGAAAGTAAAAAGTTGTTTGATTTGAATACATTCATTGATGCTTTTGAAAAAGTAAATAAAAAAAATCGCCGGGAAGTTATACAACCAAAAGATATCGTTTTCATTTCAGTTGCCTAACATTTAGGCGTTCATTTTTTTTTTCAACTCAAATCCTGTCCACCCCCTTTTGGCATCTAGGCAAGGAAAGGTTTCTCTTTTAAGTAAAATTTTGAACCAACGAACATTCTAGTATATTTTTTTTTCTACTGTTTGGGGAATATAAATGACAAAAAATCTGGTGTGACTGGCGCACAGCACACAACTTTCTCTTACCTTCGGTAATCGAAAGTTGTGTACTGTGCTTGTCTCACCAGATTTTTTGTGTCGACATGTATTTAGTTTCCGACAGTAGGGTACATTCGATTTTCAAGATGTAAAATTTATAAGTATGGCAAAATATTTATATGTTGTTACCATGGCAACAATTTCTCCTATCTTTTCTATGGAGTACAAGAGTAAAGTGGTCTTCAGAAGATTTCAATCACAAAATGAGAATATACATTTTATAGAGAATCTAAAAAATAATTGATTTTTGAATTTTAAAAAAAATCGTTGGAGCAAATTTTGAGAAAATCGAAAAAAACTGAAAAAGTGCATCAGTAAAGTACTAGTACTTTTTGGTCGATTTTGTTCAAAAGCTTCGTGTCACGTCCCATGGGAATGCCTAACTTAAATATAAAATTTCAACTTCCTAGCTCTTCTCGTTCTTGAGATATTTTGTTCACAGACAGACACACAGACAGACAGACAGACAGACAGACAGACAGACAGACAGACAGACAGACAGACAGACCATGTCGCGAAAACCACTTTTTTGGATTCAGGGGACCTCAAAACGTGTATATCCATCAAAATCTCGACATCGAATTTTTGACATGAAACCAATACTTTCTCTCTCTATATATATTAACATATATATAGAGGTAAGAGAAAGTAAAATATGATTTTTAATATTTAGTTCCGGGATGACCGAGCCGGAGTTTTTTCTATTGATAAAATTGGAAAAAATTAAAAAAATTTTTTAGATAGAGGATAAATTTTTTAAATATTATAAAAATTTTTTAAACCTGTATATATCATCGTATTATCTAAATAGAATACATAGAATAAATAATGTCATCTATGTATCATTATACTGACTTAACTCTCTCTCACTAGAGCTGTTCACTGAGGATGGGTGAATAAATTTTACCCGAAACGTCTGAACGTTCACAGAGTATCGAGAGTGTTTTTCATTTTGGCTGCCTGCATTTCCATATCCTATTTAAAAAACTAAAAAAGTATTAAGCCTCTGTAAAGTACTAGTACGTCAAGTAACCCAAAGACTTAGCTTAGTTTCATATTGTTACTAAAAATTTGAAATAAATCAAAGTGAATTTTTAAGAAAATTGGAAAATTTAAAAAAGTACACTAGTAAAGTACTAGTACGCCTGGTTTCCCAAAGACGAGATCAATGGTAATTTGTTTTCTATACAACAAATAATACATATTAAAAATTTGAAAGAAAACGGTAAAGAAAATTTTGAGAAAATTTGAAAAAAACAAAAAGTATAACAGTAAAGTACTAGTATTTGAGGTTTTCTAAAGACAATTCCTAGTGTAATTTGTTTTAATTACGGGACATAAAGATTTTACATGTTTAAAATTTAAAAGAAATTGAAATAAAGCGAATTAAGAGAAAAGTGTAA
>JAKCPI010016947.1:0-23854 GCA_023213315.1 Euborellia annulipes | reverse complement strand
ACCAAATGGATTAAATAAGAATGCCTGGACCCCCAATAGATATATTAAATATACAAGTATCGTTAAAAGTCTTAAATTGCCTAAGTTGCCGAAAAGACTGTGTGTATATGTGTGTGAATGGGAAAAAGAGTGTGTTAAAAAAAAAAATTCTAAATTTTGTTTTTATTAGAATTTCTAATAAAATAGACAGAGGAAAACGGAAATGGAAAGATTAAAATTAAAATTTTAGAAATTTCACGTTTATAAAAAAATTTCGACATTTTTGTCTTTGTTTTATTTAAATTGTAATTATTTATTAAAATGATATGGATTTGTGTTAAATTTACTTAGAAATTTATAAGATATTTCTTATTAAATGTTTCTTAAATAGAGTAACATTAAGATAGATATATTTTAAAAAGAAACAAAAATGTCCACAATTTTGACGCACAGTGTATATAACAAGGAAGCGGATTGCATACTATCACATCTAATTGGAGAAAAACAAAATTAATTTTGATATTTCATCTCTTAAAGAAGTAAAAAATGCTCTCTAATGGCCTATTATTAAATCATCATATCAGCGTTTGGGAGAGAAAAATTTTCTCTTAAATTAGAGCATGCGCATTAGCAGTCAGCAAACTGTTTCCAATCGAACCTAATAATCAAATTATCTTAAATCTAGAATATTTACATATTTTTTTTTCTAATTAAAAATAATTATAATGGAGAGCAGCCAGATAGGAAGTTTCTATTATTAAATCAAACTCCTTTAATACAAAACATTTCGGCTAATTTTTTTGTGCCATCTTCAGGTTTAACAACTCTATTCTTTATACAACTGAAGATGGCCGAAATGTTTTGTATTAAAGGAGTTTGATTTAACAAGAGGCTTCCTACCTGGCTGCTTTCAGCGATTGAGGTCTTAACAGCCAATTTCTCCATTAATCAATCTTAAGATTATATACACAGACAAATAATAAAATATCAACTATTTGCTGTAAAAGACAAGAATTATTCTTAAAATATTAATTCGGGATGCAAGAGAATTTGAGTTCAAAACGCAAGAATTTACAGTCTTTTTTTTGCATAACATTTCGGTCGCCATCATCAGGTCCCCCCCGCTGGCGGCAAATATAAATGACTGCAAAATCTTGCGTTTTACTTTACTAATATTAAATTTTCAGCGGCTTTGGATTGAGAGAGAAAATTAATGAAGACGATTTAAGAAATTCTTTTTTTTTACGGTGTCTGATCAGAGATCAGAGATCACTCAGTCTAAAAGCGCGTATTTCTCTCTTCCCTTTGAAGTTGGTTGGTTAGAAATAAAAAAAAAGGAAGAAGCAGTTGCTCTTACCCTTGTTAATTCAGGGAAGATTTCCCGATAGGGCCCTATGGTTCGTTTCCCTCGGGAACTTTGCCCGTCCCCGAGGCCTTCTATTGAGGCTATTCGTTCGAGATCCTCCTGGAAAAAGAGAAAGAAAATAATTAGTAAGAAAGCTCTCGTTAAATATTAATGGTTGATCAAGTTCTTTTAATTATTTTAAGCCCTCTCATTGAGCTACGTAATTTTCGTTTGATCTTATTTGAACGCAGTGGCGAGATGGCGTAATGTGTCACAAAAAGTATGCCCAAAAAATCAAGTAATTCAAACATTTGCCAAGAGATGTCAGAATGGTAGCTAATAATATTTAATGCATTTGGTTGATTTTCATTGATCTTTTAACAATAAATACTTTATAAATGTTATTATATATTATGTATCTTTTATAAAAGCATAAAAATATATAAATATAGGCCAGATATAGGCTAATACTATATCGTCTGTTAGACTAGCCTGCCATCTATTGCAAGAATGGTGAACTAATTTGACATTTGATTTTTAAATAAATCATCTAAGCTTATTTTAAAAATTTCTTAATTAATATGTGATTAATAATAACAATAAATTCATTTTTAAATTTAAAAAAAATTAAAGATTATTGGGACAGATTGTTTTTTTGTATTTGCTTGATAACAAAAAAATTAATTACGATAATTTTTTAATAAGTCATTAAAAAAATTATAGCTCGATGTCCCAATAATCTCTTATGAATTTAATTCATTTAAAAAAAAACCGCATTTAAAAATTCCTTATAATAGTCTAGTTTTTTTAAAGTAAGTTTAGACTGAACCCCCTTAATAAAGGAATTTGATTTTCAGTTTAACTCTAGTTTATTTGTAAAGAAATTAGCAACGTTTCAGCCACTTCTTCAGGCACAATTAAGCTAAGATTACAAAGGTTTTTATATCTGTGACATTATTATTAATAATAAGAAATCATTTTTTTTTAATTCGGTGTGTTCTTGTTTACTATATTAATGATTTGCTATCAGCCGGATAAGTTTTCTTGTTGACTAGACGTGAAGCAACCGGCCCAAACACTTTTATAACTAACTAGTAGAGAAGATGATTAAGGAAATAAGCGCGCTGTCATACAACTTTTAATTAAAACTCACACCGTTTGATTAAACAAAAGAGAAGAAAGAAGAAGTGGAGGATATGCAAACAATAATTCCGACCGAATCTGATCGAAAGAGAGAGAGAGAGGGAAAGTGAAGGAAATGTTTATTCAATGAGATTTACTCCATTTAATATATCACTCACTCACTAGAATTTCCAGTTAAAAAAAAAAAAAAAAATGACGGAAGTGGATATCACTAATAATATATATTTCGCCTTTCTCTTAAGGAAAAAATAAATAAATAAATAAACAAAAAAAAAATAGAGATTTTATTGTTCAATTTAAAATTACTTTCTTCCAGATTTTAGCTTTTTTTATTTTATTTGCGACTTGAAATTAGAAAATTTGGTGGTGCTACAAAAGTTTATTTTTTATCCAGTGTTGTTTTTAGGCCTTTGGTGAGAAAAGTCGTCATGAATTCTTTAGTGATGAGAAGTGGCTGTCGAATTAATAATAAAAAACTTTTATTTAATTGTTAATCGTCGACGTTTCGGTCACGACCTTCCTTAGGACCTGTGGTCAGAATATTTTTTTCTGAAGATAAATATTCTGACCACAGGTCCTGAGGAAGGTCATGATTTGCGACCGAAACGTCGACGTTTAATAATTAAATAAAAGTTTTTTATTTAATTCCTTGGCTGCAAAGTCTCCTATACCCAATTAATTCTTTACTAGTTTGTTTGCAACAAGACAATGATTTATTGAAACTTTTCTCTATGGGAAACCCTCTACCTATTTGTAAAGCAATTCGATCTTGGATTTAGGCTAGAGAGGGAGCCAAGGCAGGCGGTGCAGCTAGTTAAATGTGACGCTGATTTTTTAATAAAATGTCCCAATTTGATTTTGGTAGTTAGGTTTTCACATTTGTTATCATTACTAAAAGACGGTTTTATTAGTAAAAGTTATAACGTTTTGGCTACATATCCTGTGGCTTTCCTCAGGTATAATCTAGCTTAAAATTGCTGTTGATAGTTCAGATGGGATCAGGGGCGCCGGAACGAATTTGAATCAGGGGAGGGGGGGGGCAAAAAAATTTTTTTTTAGAAAATTAAAAAAATTTAATATGTTCAAATAGTATAAAACAAAAACAAATCTATATATATAAAAATGAAATGGGAAAAATGTATGTATGTAAATATGTATGTATATGTTCTATAGAAATCCACAATTTCCAATGAATCCATTTGAAATTAAGTATACATATAGTATATGGCTCTGGGAGTAACGTAGTAATAATTTGAATCTCTTAAATGTTTTGGAAAATTAATTAAATCAAATTTCTTCAATATGGGAACACAAAATCAACAAGTTGGCTAGAAATTAGAGAGCGTCCTTTATGCTATGTGAACCAGCTTCCTACCTGACTATGGGCTGGGGGTGGGGGCTACGCAGCAGTTGAAAAACGAAGAGAGGACGCAGGTGACTGACCCTTTAAACAGTCATAAACAGACCCTTTTGTGCTGTTCCCAATAGGTACCCTCGCCTCGCTTGAATATAAGATCCATCCTTAACATCTTAACACTTGCATTGCAACAAGAAATATCCCAAATTGGGAATAAACTTGCTCGCCGAAGGCGAGCAAGGGGGTCCAGGGGCGCAGCCCCCTGGCTAGGCGAAGCCCGCCGAAGGCGGGCTTGCACAGTCTACTATAAAACTTTAAAAATTTTAAATAAAATCACAATTTTAATAAAATTAAATTTTTAAAAAATTTGCTAGTAATTTTATCAAAAATTTGAAAAAAAAAAAAAAAATGAATTTCTTCTCTTTAATTTTTTTAATTTAGAAGATTTTATTTTTCAAAAGTAAAAATATATCATTTTTAAAAATAAATGAAATAAAAGAAGAAATTTTGCCCCCCTCTGCCCCCCCCCTATAGGATGCCAGGGGGGGGGGCAATGTACCTTGCCCCCCCCCCAGTTCCGGCGCCTATGGATGGGATTGTCAACATTCTTTGTGATATTTGTGGGTTGGATTGTAATTGAGGAAGGCCATAGGATGAGTAGCCGAAACGTTGTAATTTTTAGAAGTAAATCACATTTAAAACGAAAGTACAAATATTCTATTGGTACATATATAGAGTGGCTTAAGACCTAGTTTAATCATGCAATAAAAAAAGTAGACCGTTTGAGTAGGCTCGATTGATTTGTTAATTTGTGCCTTGGAGTCGGTTGAACAGAGTTACACAGCTGTCAGAAGGTTTGCCTAACTTCAGGCGAAGAGTTTTTGATTTTACTTTCTCTTACCTATATATATATATATATATATATAAGAGAAAGAAAGTATTGGATTGATATCAAAAATTCGATGTCAAGATTTAGATGGATATACACGTTTTGACGTCCCCTGAATCCAAAAAAAGTGGTTTTCGCGACATGTTCTGACTGTCTGTCTGTGTTCAATTTTAAGCATGAAGGAATTGAGCTGCTAGGTTGGAATTTTATATATAAGTTAGGCACCCCCATGAGACGTGACACGAAGCTTTTGAACAAAATCGGCCAAAGAGTACTAGTACTTTACTGATGCACTTTTTCAGTTTTTTTCGATTTCCTCAAAATTCACTCTAACTCGTTTCAAACAATTAATATAAATACTTATTAAGAAATATATTGCTCTCGGGCTTGGTATATTGGCTAGCGTACTGGTCTTCTACAACAAAGGTCGCGGGTTCGGATCCCAGGCAGCCTGATGATTTTATTTTAAGTCATTTGGATACCAAATGACTTAAATAAGAATGCCTGGACCACAAATAGATATATTTACAAATAACGAGTATTGTTTAAAGTTTTAAATGGCCTGAGTTGCCGAAAAGACTGTGTGAATGGTGGAAAAAAGTGTTTTTTTTTTTTTAAGGGCTACCCTGCACAGTAATCTCAGTGCAATTCTAATTATTGTACTTTTACCTTACTGATCTTTGGTTAGTATACAAACTAAAGATATCTCTAAAATCACTCGATTGGCACTTATGATTTATTTGTTGCTTGTCTGCATTTAACGAGAGACTTTCTTAATTCGTTCTTCTCTAACTTTTTTTTTATTATTATTATATGCTATGAGAAAGAAATTCCATGAAATCAAATTTTGGAACAAATTTTCTCTTAATATAATAATTATAACTTTAAGCAGACAAAAGTGAAATCATTTCGGTCATAAATTGAATCAGTGAGCGAAAAAAAAGACATAAATGGATAAATTCTATTTTTTTTTTTTTAATAATTAGTCACATAAATGTGATCTAATAACATTTCAATTCATAACCTTTTTTACGCTATTTAAATCCAATCATTGTTTTCACCATTTTTTTTCTTCTCTTTAAATGAATAAAAAAAATAAATAAATTCTTCCGGTGTTTGTTTGCTTTTTGTTCGTTATGTTAGACAGCTACTTAACGTAAATAGTATTAATATAGGTGAATAGATTCAATTTTAAGACGGATTATTTATTTCCTTCCAAGGTAAGTAGCAAATTTTTCTAACAATAGTAAAAACTTCACTCAGAGAGCTGAGTGTTTGTGTGTGAACAAAATATCTCAAGAACGAAAAGACCTAGGAGGCTGAAATTTTATATTTAAATTTGCTACCCTCTTGGGACGTGACACGAAGCTTTTGAACAAAATCGACCAAAGAGTACTAGTACTTTACTGATGCACTTTTTCAGTTTTTTTTTAGATTTTCTCTAAATTCCCCCCAAAGATTTTGTTTAAAATTCATAAATCAATTATTTTTTAGATGCTCTTTAAAATGTATATTCTCATTTTGCCCTTGAGATCTTCTGAAGCACACTCTACTCTTGAACTTCATAGGAAAGATAGGAGAATTGGTTGCTAATAAAATATAAATATTTTTCCATTATAAATTTTATCTTGAAATCTATCCAATGTAGGCACTACTGTTTTTTTTTTAACATTCTCCCTCACACCCACATTCACACAGTCTTTTCAGCAACTTAAACTTTGACGATAAACGATTTAAGCCATTTGGTATCCAAATCTTGCCTGGGGTCCGAACTAGCGACTCTTGGTATACGAGGTTAGCACGCTAACCCCTCTACCAAGCCTGAGAGCTAGGCCCTACTGTTGGAAACTAAATATATGTCGACACAACAAATATGAAGTGACAAGCTCAGAACAAATCGTTTTCTTACCAAAGGTAAGAGAAGGTTGTATGCTGTGCGACCAGTCACACCATAGTTTATTTTTTAGTAATTGCGCTCCTTTTCATCCATTTTGGTTTTGAGATTTGAGAGAAATCCTCGTTCATGCCACCTTATCTATTGATTTTGTTCTGATTTTTAATTTCTTGTTTTTAATCAGAAAAGGAATGTTTCCACATTACCAGCGCATTTTGAAAGTCGTCAAAAAAGAAATTTTTAACTAACCACTATTATTACAATGTAAACGTATTGTTAGGCATAAAACCAAAAGTGGTTATTGTTTATAACAAATTTAGAAGTTAAAAAAAAAAAAAAAAAAAAAACTCTTTTTTCCCATTCACCACACATACCAAGGGCGAATACAAGGGGAGGGGGGTAAAGTGAGTAATTACCCCCTTCAAATTACCGAAATTAAGAAAAAAATGTGTGCTGTGCGACCAGTCACTCCAGATTACCCCCCCCCTCCCCCCGAGAAACACTGGATCCGCCACTGACACATCACACAGTCTTTTCGGCAACTTAGGCTATTTAAGACTTTTGACGATAACCGTTATGAATATATATTATTATTTGGGGTCCAGGCATTTTTATTTAAGCCATTTGGTATCCAAATGGCTTTAAATAAAATCATCGGACTGCCTAGGGTCCGAACCCGCGACTTTTGGTATACGAGGCTAGCACGCTAACCCCTACACCAAGCCCCGAGGGCAAACAAACGAGTTATAACAAAAAATAAAACAGGGTTTCCAATGTTGCACCTTCCTCTCTATAGAGTCAGATTCGTCCTTCCTTTCTTCGGGGTTTTACGAGTTTTACATACACTATGGGAGTGTTTCAAAGGGATAAAAACCCTGGAGGAATTTGTGGTTAATAGAAATGCAACAATATCACGTGATCACAAATTTGTCTGTCATTTTTATTGATAATAAAAAAAAAAATATTTTATTTTTTTCCGGACTTTTTTCGTAGACGAAATATGAGTTTTAGTTTATTTTATTTTTTTTTTTTATTAAACGATCACCTTCACTTTTTTATTTATGACCATCGGCTGCTCTTTATCCAAAAACTAATCAAGTGATTCGCATTCAACATGTCGAGTCAAAGACTGATAAAGAAAGTCACTTCCTCTTGTTTAGCTCATTTACATCGGCTATTCGATGGCATCAAAACCATTTAAGAAACTAACTAACATCTCCTTCTTTATTTTCTATTTTATTACTAGACGGACTGACTACCCGAGTCGAAATTTAGCTCCTACTTTTTTATCCATCCCTCTGGCCCTTAATTGGTTCGATTTAGAGCACTCTAAGCCTACCCAATCCGACATTGAACCCTGAGAGCATACCATCTACTAATAGGCATATTTATTTAAGGGGGCACGGGACCGAAGGTTTTACGCTGTTTTTCCGATAAGAGGGGCGTAGTGTGTCATAAAAAGTAAGCCCAAAAAATCAAGTAATTCAAAAATTTGCCAAGAGATGTCAGAATGGTAGCTAATAATATTTAATGCATTTGGTTGATTTTCATTGATCTTTTAACAATAAATACTTTATAAATGTTATTATATATTATCTATCTTTTATAAAAGCATAAAAATATATAAATATAGGCTAATACTATATCGTCTGTTAGACTAGCCTGCCATCTATTGCAAGAATGCTAAACTAATTTGACAGATGAATTTTAAATAAATCATCTAAGCTTATTTTAAAAATTTCTTAATTAATAATGTGATAATAACAATAAATTCATTTTTAAATTAAAAAAAAAAATTAAAGATTATTGTGACAGATTGTTTTTTTTTGTATTTGCTTGATAACAAAAAAATTAATTACGATAATTTTTTAATAAGTCATTAAAAAAATTATAGCTCGATGTCCCAATAATCCCTCATGAATATACAGTAATTCATTTTTAAAAAAACCGCATTGAAAAATTCCTTATAATAGTCTAGTTTTTTTTTTTTTAAAAGCACATTTAGACATCGCTCCTGAACCCCCTTAAGCCACTTGGTATCCAAATGACTTAAATAAAATCATCGGACTGCCTGGGATCCGAACCCGACCCTTTGTATAGAAGGCCAGCACGCTAGCCACTACTCCAGGCCCCGACCCGACTAGAAATTTTAATGTAAGACCTATTGGGTCTTCATTGGGCTGCCCTTAGGGATGTCACGCAAAGTCCTGTCTGGCCCTGAATGGACAATTTTTTCCCATTTAGGTCCCACACAGAACCCAATTTGAAGAAACTTATGTAAGCGAGGTGAATAGCTGAATCAATATGTAGAAGGATGAGTAAAAAGGTCAAGCAGCTATTATTATTTCTTTGATTGGTATCAAACCCACAGCGACGTTTCGGTCGACTATGCGACCATCTTCATGGCTAGGGTTTAGTCAATAGTAACCCTCTTAAGTTCTTTGATAGACATTTATTTAATATTTATTGATTAAATTAGAAATAAATGTAAATAAAGTCAATCAAAGAACTTAAGAGGGTTACTATTGACTAAACCCTAGCCATGAAGATGGTCGCATAGTCGACCGAAACGTCGCTGTGGGTTTGATACCAATAAAGAAGTAATAATAGCTGCTTGGCCTTTTTATTCATCCTTCTATAAGTTATTTTATTTTTCTTGAGAATTTCCCGATTGAGTTCTAATTGGACCCTTATAGGTATTTCCCTATTGGGCATGCCTCCTTGGGACCCAATGAGGTCCAGATGTATACTCTGTGTAATCCCAAAGTAATTTCTAGTCGGGGAGGGCTTTGTCGATTTTCAATTTGTGGGAAACATAATTTCCATATCTTTTAATAAATATTAATCCAAAATTTTCTTTTTCTAAGAATTTCCAATAAAATAGAAAACTGAAATGGAAAGATTATTTTAAAAATTTTAGAAATTTGGCTTTAATAAAAAAAAATTCGACATTTTTGTCTTTGTTTTATTTAAATTGTAATTATTTATTAAAATGATATGGATTTGTGTTAAATTTACTTAGAAATGTATAATATTTCATATTAAATGTTTAATAAATTACAGTATAATCAAGATAGATTAGAATAGGTCTTCTTAAGGAGAAACAAAAATGTCCCACTATTTTTGACGCTGAGTGTAGTTTTATTAATTCATAATTTACAAAAAATTACGATTGCTCACCAGAAACTGTAATATGACAATTGTTTTTGTGATTTAAGACTGTCTTTTATCCAACGCTTGTTCTTATTACTTGTTGCTTGTGTGCGTTTATATTTTTCCATTAGGAAAAAATAAAAAAAAATAAAAAATTTGGAGACATTCGATGATTTTTATTTGGGTCCGACTTGAATTAAAGTCTTGGATCGAGTCAAGGCCAAGTCCGGAATATTTGAATTTGGGGGCCCAAAGACTCTCCATATCCTACGGCAAGATAGTCAAACAGGGCATGAGAGACAGACGGACAGAAATTAAATTGATATTCAATCACGCTCTACAATTATGCAATCTGAAATATTTGCTAAATAAATGAATTGTGTTATTAGTTAGATTAACAAACAAGCTCTGATCGATTTCAGTCCGGAAAGGAAAAATTTATTTCCCCTGGAAAGTATTGCAACTCACTTTAATTTCCTTTAAAAAAATTAGAAATTAAAAACATTTCCGATCCAAATCTCGTTTTTATTTTTTGTTTTTAAATGCCTACATAATTGAAATTCCTCTTTTTTTTTTTTTTAATGGAAGGAAAGTGAGAGAGAGAGAGGGACCTAGATAGTTAACACTCTTTAATTAACTTATTTTTGCTTATTATAAAAACGCTATTTATTTAATTTAAAGCTATTTTTTCCTCACATCTTCGTCTATTGATTCTAACAATCAATTTGCAATGTCATTTTATCTATGAAAAAAGATTCATGATTTCCATTTTATTTAAGAAAAATAAGCTGTTGGCGAATTAAAACAAAATTTTTTATTGAATGCGAAATTTTATCACGAGTTTCTTTCTATTCGCTTGTCGAGGGACTCGTAAATAGGTAACAAGTGAATGCATTTGTGTTTAACATTATTAATACTGTGCGTCAAAAAAAACGTAAAATTTTGTTTCTTCTTAAGAAGACCTATTCTAATCTATCTTATTGATACTGTAATTTAAGAAACATTTAATATGAAATATCTTATATATTTCTAAGTAAATTTAACACAAATCCATATCATTTTAATCAATTTAATACAATTTAAATAAAATAAAGCAAAATATTTTCAATTTGAGGGGCAAATCAACATAATCTCGATATATTTATTTGTATATTAATTCAAAATTTTGTTTTTATAAAAATTTCCAATAAAGTAGACAGAGAAAAACTGAAATGGATTTTAAAATTTTACAAATTTGGCTTTAACTTCTCATGGCTGGGGTCCCGGGTTCGATTCCCATCCTAAGCGAGAAAAATTTATTTCATTTTAATTGACTACAATTGATTTGAAATTTGAATGGGGTCTAAATGGATTTAGATGCCGAAAAAGACCTTAAAAAAATAATTACAATTTAAATAAAGCAAAGACAAAAATGTCGAAATTTTGTTATTAAAGCAACATTTCTAAAATTTTAAAATAATATTTCAGTTTTTCTCTGTCTATTTTATTGTAAATTCTTATTAAAACAAAATTTTGAATTAATATCCAACAAAACATATCGAGATTATGTTGATTTTCCCCACAAATTGAAAATCGACATTTTTGTCTTTATTTTATTTAAATTGGATTTTTTTTTTTTTTTTTTTAAACATTCACACTTTTTTTCTCATTCACACTCACATTCACACACACCTTCACACAGTCTTTTCGGCAACTTAGGCCATATAAGACTTTGACGATAACCGTTGTAGAAAATATATCTATTGTAGGGTCAGGCATTTCTATTTAAGTCATCTGGTATCCAAATGGCTTAAATAAAATCATCGGACTGCCTGGGTCCGAACCCGCGACGTTTGGTATAGGAGGTAGGCACGCTACCTACTACGCCACACCCGGGGGCTAAATTGAATTAAATTGATTAAAATGATATGGATTTGTGTTAAATTTACTTAGAAATGCATAAGATATTTCATATTAAATCAGGGGCGTATATAGAAATTTTTTTCGGGGGGGGGGGGGGCCTGATCTGAAAATTTTTCTGCGGAAAATTTTTTTTTTAAGAAACTAAATTTTTTTTCACACGAAATTTTTTGCGGAACATTTTTTTCCTTTGCGGAACCAAAGTTTTCCATCCTGCGGAAAAATTTGTTGCGCTGATGTCTGTATATTCCTATATATGTATATGTGTTTGGGAAATTTCGGGGGGGGGGGGCGGGCCCCCCCCCCCCCCCCTATATACGCCCCTGTATTAAATGTTTCTTAAATTACAGTATCAATAAGTTAGAATAGGTCTTTTTAAGCAGAAACAAAGTGTTACGTTTTTTTTGACGCTTAGTGCTTGACAGGCTTTGCGGCTGGTAGTGGATATTATGCAAATATATACTGAAGAATTCCAAAATTATTTAATGCAACTCTTATTTATTATTCTGTATATATTTTCGCAGAGTTAGATAAGAAAGAAAGCTACTGTAAATGATTGTTAAAATAAAATATCAATATTCCATTTACAGGAAGGTGAAGAAAATAGACTTTATTCGGCCCAAAATTATTTATTAAATATTAAATTAGACGGCCTTCCTCCATACGATTATAATATTCCATTTAATTATTTTGAAGTTAAAAATGCCTTGAACCATTTACTTCTGCTGAACTAGAGCTCGAGGGTTCGTATCCCGACCAGATGGCTACTAATAAATTGAAATAAATTTGAGGATGAGGTCAATAGAAATGTCTGGACCCCCAATAGATATTATAAACGGTTATCGACAAAGTGTTAAATAGTACATTAAATAATAGGAATTTCGGAACAAAAATGATATCCCTGTAATATTTAAAAGGACCTCTTTGAACGTATAAAATTCCCTTTCCAAATTTATTCTGGCTATTAAGATATCCAGAACGAAGACAGATTAATGAATTTAATAGAAAAAAGAACAGCAAGCACAACACTCAACTTTGTCAAATACCGAATGTTGTGCGCTCTGTGACCAATCACTCCATATTTTTTATTCTTATTAAAAAAAATTCCCCTGACCCTGAATTTATGTAAATCCCTGAAGCTTTTCTACGACCTCGACAAAATTCAAGGGCTCGGAAAAAAAATGATTTTTTTTTTGTATTCCGAACTGAAGCGCAACGTTTAAAAACAAAAAAAAAAACTTCATGCTCTTTCAATTGTTAATGAATTATTTTTCGCCTCGCGCCACGCCACTGATTGTATTATATTACTTAAAGGATGAATAATTAGAGATATAAGAAGGGAAATACCAATAGAATAAATAAATAAATGAACAGTTATTTGTTTTTCTTTCTTTTTTTCGTTTACAGAACAATGATGGAAAAATAAACGAGAAAAGAATATAAAATCTTCTTAAAAAAAATTTTTAAGGCAGAACAGGAGCGAAGTGGTTACGCATGTTTTTCCCGATAAGATGGCGTAGTGTGTCATAAAAAGTATGCCCAAAAATCAAATAATTCAAAAATTTGCCAAGAGATGTCAGAATGGTAGCCATGGGCGTAGCCAGACTTCTTGTTAGGGGGGCCAACCCCTCGTTAGGGCAAGAGGGGGGGTTGCAATTAATATATACATAGATTATTAATTATTTATTTAAATAAAAAAAAAAATTAAATTAATGTAGTGGATTGGGGTGTTAAAAAAAAATTCCCAATGGGAAAAATATATATTTGCTTGTTTTTTTTTAATTTTTAGGACTGCAGCAGGGGGGCAACGGCCCCCCTGCCTCCCCGGCTACGCCCATGATGGTAGCTAATAATATTTAATGCATTTGGTGGATTTTCATTGATCTTTTAACAATAAATGCTTTATATGTGTTATTATATATTATGTATCTTTTATTAAAGCATAAAAATATATAAATATAGCCAGATATAGGCTAATACTATATCGGCTGTTAGACTAGCCTGCCATCTATTGCAAGAATGCTGAACTAATTTGACAGTTGATTAATATGTGATGAATAATAACAATAAATTCATTTTTAAATTTAAAAAAATTAAAGATTATTGGAACAGATTGTTTTTTTGTATTTTCTTGATAACAAAAAATTAATTTTTTAATAAATCATTAAAAAGATTATAGCTCGATGTCCCAATAATTTCTTATGAATTTAATTCATTTAAAAAAAAACAGCATTGAAAAATTCCTTATAATAGTCTAGTCTTTTTACTTTCTCTTACCTATGTATATATGTAATATATATATAGAGAGAAAGTATCGGATTCATGTCAAAAATTCGATGTCGAGATTTTGATGGATCTTCACGTTTTGAGGTCCACTGAATCCAAAAAAAGTGGTTTTCGCGACATGGTCTGTCTGTGGGTGTGTGGGTGTGTGGGTGGGTGTGTGGGTGGGTGTGTGTTCAATTTTAAGCATGATGGAATTGAGCTACGAGGTTGAAATTTTATATTTAAGTTAAACACCTCCCGGGACCGGGAAAATAAGCTTTTAATCAAAATCGGCCAAAGAGTACTAGTACTTTACTGATGTATTTTTTCAGTTTTTTTCGATTTTCTCAAAATTTGCTCCAACGATTTTTTTTTAAATTCAAAAATCAATTAATTTTTCGATTCTCTTTAAAATGTATATTCTCATTTTGCAATTGAAATCTTCTGAAGACCACTTTACTCTTGTATTTCATAGGGAAGATAGGAGAAATGGTTGCCATGGCAACAAAATATAAATATTTTGCCATACTTATAAATTTTACATCTGAATTCATATGTTCCGTACTGTCGGGAACTAAATATATGTCGACACAAAAAATCTGGTGTGACAAGCACAGAACACAACTTTCGATTACCGAAGGTAAGAGAAAGTTGTGTGCTGTGCGCCAGTCACACCAGATTTTTTAAAGTACGTTTAGACGTCGCTCCTGAACTCCCTTAAGGGTCACTTCTTGTCAACTAGCAAATTTATTCGACAAATACCAAATTATAGACATAAAATCGTAGCTTCATTTGTTTATACGAATTTATAATTTAGCTGATGGGTTAAACGTTGTCCCTTTCTCATCCCCAAAATGAACCCGGGATCTCCAGGAGTTGAAGTGTTCCAGGCCACCAGACCAGAAAAAAAATAATTTTATTTATGCCTTCCTGACCCGTAGTACCGTGGTAGAGTTTCTGCCTCTAGTACTAGACGTCAAGGGTTCGTCTCCCGTCGTATGAGACAAAATTTATTTCAATTCAATTGGATACCATTCAAATAGATGGCCTCAGATAATGAAAAAGAATTTAAATAAATTAAAAAAAAAAAACTTTTTGGCATAGATTTCACTTAAGTGAATATTCTAAAAAAAAAATTTCAAAAATAATTAATAAAGTAAACTCCGCGTCAAAAAAAAGGTACCATTTTGCTTTTTCTTTAAGAAGAATGGATCTACCTTAATGATACTCTATGAAACATTTAATATGAAATATCTTCTACATTTCTAGTAAATTTAACACAAATGCATATCATTTTAATCAATTTAATACAATTTAAACAAAACAAAGACAAAAAATGTCGATTTTTCAATTTGAGCGACAAATCAACATAATCTCGATATTTTAGTTGGATATTAAATGATAATTTTCTTTTTCTAAGAATTTCCAAGAGAGAAAAAGTGAAACGGAAAGATTAATTTAAAATTTTAGAAATTTGGCGTTAATAAAAGAATTTCGACATTTTTGTCTTTGTTTTATTTAAATTGTAATTATTTATTAAAATGATATGGATTTGTGTTAAATTTACTTAGAATATTCAATATTAAATGTTTAATAAATTACACTATTATTTAGATAGAGTTTTTTTAAGAAGAAACATAAGTGTTCCACTACTTTTGACGCTCAGTGTATTATTACGTTCAGTGGATCTCTCAACAAGCGGTATAGAAATTTATAAGTATTGCAATGCAAAATTTAAATTCTTTGTCATATGACGTCACTCGCTATTTGCGTGCCATCTAAATTGATACTCTTTAAAAAGCCTTTCTCCATCCTCCGTTATCAATTGATAAGCATGCAATATCCTTAATTAAGGAGGAGAAGAGACAGAAAAGTTTCGCTTTCAGACTCTCTCGCAATTGAGAGATTTTTTTTCTTTTTTTTTTACCTATTGGAAAACAATACGTTATTTATTTTGATTTATGTCAGACATAATCATCATCTTCTTTGATTTCTTAATCAAATTAAAATTCGATTTAGTTACGACTTTCGATTTGAATTATGGTTAAATATTTCCCTTGACTTTGCGCTTAAACGGATGTTCTCTCGATTGCAATACTCAACTCATATCCTCACCTTTGCTTTTTCACGAGTAGCCAACAAATAAAGTATTTTTACTTTCTCTTACCTCTATATATAGAGAGAAAGTATTGGTTTCATGTCAAAAATTCGATGTCGAGATTTTGATGGATATACACGTTTTGAGGTCCCTTGAATCAAAAAAGTGATTTTCGCGACAATCTATCTGTGAATAAAATATCTCAAGAACGAAAAAAGCTAGGATATTGAAATTTTATATTTCCCTCTCGCACGTGACACAAAGCTTTTGAACAAAATCGGACAAAGAGTACTAGTACAAATTAAATTGACTTTGCAGCTTCTTCGCCTAAGACGGATGCTCGGTCAAAAAATTATAAAAAAGTTGTTTTTATTTTAAGGTTGTTCGGACATTAAAGCACTTTGTTAGATTAAAAACTAATTTTTTAATATGTTATTAATCACTATCACATACGTTTAAAATAAAATTTTGAAGCAGATCTGACCCAGGGTTATCGTGTAATTAATTTTTTAAAAATTAAAATGTAACATGTAGTCTATGGGGAATATCGACGAAACGAACACATATCGAATTATATAGCCACCTCTGCATCAGTTACAAAAACAAAAAAACTTACATTTTTATCATTTCACTTCCGAGGAATACGTTAAACATAAAATCATAAGTTTCTGCCCAACGCTTTTAAAGATATTTTAACAAGTCAAAAAATTCTCCAAAATGACAGTCGCCAATATTTAAAAATAAGGAGATTGAGACCAGCCTGGCAACGTCGCATAAAATAATTCTCTTTTCTAGCTGTCAGTTACATTATTTTTTTCAATTTTACGATATTTTTTCTCGCAAATCGTCCATTGTGTTTAAACTGATTTGCATTAATCATTGTAATATATTAAATAAAATAAAATTGAAGGCTTTTAAGATTTAAAATAGATAGTTGATGAATGCAATGTTGCCAGATCTATATTACGTGAAAAACTGCTCAAGTCAAAAGTCATTCATTTATTATTTTTGGTAATTAAATTATTAACTTAATACAATTATAAACTATGATAGGTCACGACTAAATTATAATAAGGAATTTTGGCATTCAAATTTTTAATTTTATTTAAAAAAAAATTTAGATTCTATTATGACTTATGAGGTACTGTCCGAACAACCTTAAATTTAGTTATTATTGGTCACCTGCCTTGAACAAGTATCAGTTTCGATGCATTCATCATCCTCAGGACCTTAATAACTAAAGAATCTATTATGTAATTGATTAATACACCGTTGGCATCTATTGGACACTTATTGTATCCTTCATGACTACGATAACGATTGATATGGTTTTTAATATATATATACGATCTTATATTTAGAATAATACAATTATTTCGATGTTTGTCAATATGTGTATTTTTTGATTTATTGGGATACAATAAGTGTCCAATAGAGAGATGACAACGGTGTATTAATCAATTACATAATAGATTCTTTAGTTATTAAGGTCCTGAGGATGATGAATGCATCGAAACTGATACTTGTTTTTTTTTTTTAGACGAACCGTTGA
This sequence comes from Euborellia annulipes, assembly GCA_023213315.1. Classification (NCBI taxonomy): domain Eukaryota; kingdom Metazoa; phylum Arthropoda; class Insecta; order Dermaptera; family Anisolabididae; genus Euborellia; species Euborellia annulipes. Next base: position 6,280 of record JAKCPI010016947.1, on the reverse strand, counting down.
GTATTGTGTTCTCTCGCTTTAACAGAATGTGTTTTTCATTAAGTACTACACATAAAATTTTTTTCGTTCAAATCGGTGTTATGAAGGTTATGCACTCCCCTTGTAAATTTAAAATAAAAACAAATTTTTTATCATTTTTTGACCGAACATCCGACTTAGGCGAAGAAGCTGCAAAGTCAATTTAATTTGATAAAAATCTCGTCTGAATCAGCATATGATAGAGTACTAGTACTTTACTGATGTACTTTTTCAGTTTTTTTTTTTTCGATTTTCTCAAAAACCTCTCAAAGATTTTGATAAAAATTCAAAAATCAATTATTTTTTATGATGATCTTTGAAATGTATTTTGCCATTGAACACTTTTGAAGCACACTTTACTCCTTTACTTCATAGGAAAGATAAGAGAAATGATAATAAAGTATATTTTCCCATACTTATAAACTTTATATCCTGAATTTTATGTATCGGCGGAAACTAAACATATCTCAACACAAAAAATCAGGTGTGACAAGCACAGAACACAACTTTCAATTACCAAAGGTAAGAGAAGGTTTTTGTGCTGTGCGACCAGTCACACCTGATTTTTTTTGTTTCTTTTAAATGAATTAAGTTGAGAGAGAACTCGATTAAATTCCCACTGTATGAGTGTCAGTGTTAGAAAGAAAGTTTTTATATTAGCATACAAATACTGTATATGTAAATATAAATCTGATGAGAGAGGAAGGAAGGAAGGAAGAAGAAAAGAGCGTGAAGGTTAACAGGTCAAAGGTCAGCCAAGAAGACGAATACGAAGACGAAGCCTTTAGAAAGGAAAAAGTGAATTTCTAATCAACTAGGATACATTTTTTTTTTTTAACTTTTTAGGTTGATGTTGATTGAAAAATAAAGAATATATGGAAGATCAAATAAAAACTAGTAAATGATGCTTACGAAACATGTAGAATGGGATTAAGGGGGGTTCAGGAGCGACGTCCAAACGTACTTTTAAAAAAACTAGACTATTATAAAGAATTTTTCAATGCGGTTTTTTTTTAAATGAATTAAATTCAAAAGAGATTATTGGGACATCGAGCTATAATTTGTTTAATGACTTATTAAAAAATTATCGTAATTGATTTTTTTGTTATCAAGCAAATACAAAAAATCTGGTGTGACTGGCGCACAGCACACAACTTTCTCTTACCTTCGGTAATCGAAAGTTGTGTTCTGTGCTTGTCACACCAGATTTTTTGTGTCGACATATATTTAGTTCCCGACAGTACGGAACATTTGAATTCAGATGTAAAATTTATAAGTATGGGAAAATATTTATATTTTGTTACCATGGCAACCATTTCTATCTTCCCTATGAAATACAAGAGTAAAGTGGTCTTCAGAAGATTTCAATTGCAAAATGAGAATATACATTTTAAAGAGAATCTAAAAATTAATTGATTTTTGAATTTAAAAAAAAATCGTTGGAGCAAATTTTGAGAAAATCGAAAAAAACTGAAAAAGTACATCAGTAAAGTACTAGTACTCTTTGGCCGATTTTGATTAAAAGCTTATTTTTCCGGTCCCGGGGGATGTTTAACTTAAATATAAAATTTCAGCCTCATAGCTCAATTCCTTCATGCTTAAAATTGAACACAGACACACAGACACACACACAGACAGACCATGTCGCGAAAACCACTTTTTTGGATTCAGGGGACCTCAAAACGTGAAGATCCATCAAAATCTCGACATCGAATTTTTTGACATGAATCCAATACTTTCTCTCTATATATATATTACATATATACATAGGTAAGAGAAAGTAAAAAACAATATGTCCCAATAATCTTTAATTTCTTTTAAATTTAAAAATGAATTTGTTGTTATTATTAATCACATATTAATTAAGAAATTTTTAAAATAAGCTTAGATGATTTATTTAAAAATCAACTGTCAAATTAGTTCAGCATTCTTGCAATAGATGGCAGGCTAGTCTAACAGCGTCTGTTCCACTATTTTTGACCGAGCCAACTGGAGGGGGGCTGAGTGAAGCCTGGCGGCTAGTACATCTGCATAATAATCTATTAAAATATGAAATAAGCCATTAAATAATAATAAATTGACTAGGAAATGAAACAACACAAGTTATTAATTAACAATAAACATCAATAGTCCTTCAAAGAGTAAACAAACTAAACTGCAAAGAATTTAGCCGGCCTTCAACTTTTAACTTTCATCTACAAACAGGAAGAGATGGTTGGTCATGTTATGGTTTGAGAATATGACAAACACCATCATGACTGGGGCATTTAAGACAAAGGGGCACATTTTGCCTTAAGAATGAGTGTACGTATCTTCATGCACAATCGGACCTTAAAATCTGCATGCATTAATCATGTGTTTATCTAACAAGAAGACGTTCTTGAACGCAGAGAATGATCTTTCAAGTGACAGGCACATACTTGAAAGAAGAAATCTGGGATTGAAATGTTGATCTTTTACATTTATACCCTGTATAGCGCCAAAGTTTGAAAATATTAAAAATAATTTTTAATTTTTGTCATAAATTACTTTAAAAGCAAATATACACAAAAATATTCAAAACATGCTTTTTTCTTTTAAAAAATGTTAAAATATGCATGAAAAATGAAGTTGTTTTGGCAAAACATGCATTGTGCATGGGATTTCTTCAAAAAAAAAAGGCAAAATATGCACATATGCTCGGAACAAATAGGAAATCGAACACTAATGAAATGGATAATTGCAAAGTTTCAAGAATTTTTATAAAAACATGATTTCCTTCAACATCCGGGCTCTAGTTAACACCTTAGAAATTCTTCTTAAATTCGTACAAATAGCCAGAGTTTATAAATTAGAATGAATTTCTCGTTTTGCAGGTGTAAGAGCAAGTAATTCAATAATTTATAAAAATCGTCAGATTTTTTTATTTGGTTGACAACTGATTTGTAAAAGGCCTACAGTTCCGGTCATTTATTTGCTCAGGGGCCCACATCTTGTGGGTACGTGGATGGCGACCACGAGCTGTCCTAGCTAGGAATGGCAGTATTTCTGTTCTTTGCATGTCAGCCTCACCCCTTCTATATTTTCAACAGGCGTCAGATCGAGCGACGGGCAGGCCTGTTCTATCCCTCTGCAAAAACCCTTCCCGGACTGCGGGAATAATCAGGCGAAGAAATAAGAAGAGTGGATCATTTATATTGACCATCGTCAGGCCTGAGAGATTGTAACTAATAATTTTCGACAATAATTGTATTAATTATTGATTTTTTTGCAATCGAAATCAATTCTTTATCAACATAATTCCAAACATTTTTAAAATCAAAAATTTGCAACCTCTCAGTCAAGTGATATGGTATAAGAGAGAAAAAAAAACAAACAACTTAATTTTTGCAAACAAATAATTGCCCTCGGGGCTTGGCGTAGAGGTTAGCGTGCTAACCGTGCTATACCAAACGTCGCGGGTTCGGACCCCAGGCAGTCCGATGATTTTATTTAAGCCAATTGGATACCAAATGGCTTAAATAAGAATGCCTGGACCACAAATAAATATATATTATATAAATACGAGTATCGTTTAAAGTCCTAAATGGCCTAAGTTGCCGAAAAGAGTGAATGTGTGTGTGTGTGTGTGGGTGGAATGTGAGTGTGAATGAGAAAAAAAGTGTGAGTGTTTAAAAAAAAAATAATAATAATTGGGAGATTCAATAATTGAATAACTTTAAATCTCACATTCATTAATTAAAATTAGATTTTAATTGGCCTTGTTTTATTTTATGGCAATTAGTGATGCTCCAAGTGCAGCTTCAAATTCGTTGCAATCAACAAGTGTCGAATATCATTTTAATCGGGAGAAAGTCTTCTTTTAGAAAATCCGTAAGGGGGTTCAGGAGCGACGTCTAAACGTACTTTAAAAAAAAAAAAATTAGACTATTATAAGTAGAGACCGGACAAAAAAGCATAAAAAAATGGAAAAAAAGTGCTTAAAAAAGCATAAAAAACTTGAATAAAAAGTTGTTAAATAAGCATAAAAGTTAAAAAAAAGCATCTAATAAGCAATTTTTACTCATACCAATGGCGTATACAATTTTTTTTTTAAAGAAACTAAATTTATTCCGCCCCCGTCCTGCAAAAAATTTTTTTTTTGCGGAACCAAATTTTTTCACCCTGCTGAAAAAATTTTTTTACAGGGCTATATTTTTTCACACTGCGGGGTTTTTGGAAAATTTTTTTTGGGGGCGGGCCCCCCCCCCCCCCTTATATACGTACCTGGTGTATGCGTGTGTGAATGGAAAAAATGTTTTTTAATAAAAAAAAAAAAAAATTATAAATATTCGTAAAATAAGTTCAAATAAGCACGAAAGGGAAAAAAAGCATGAAAGCTCAAAAAAAGCATAAAAAATGCAATCTCAATGCATTTAGTTTTTCCTAATTCGTATAGAAATTAAATATCTAATGGTTGCTTATAAAATTCAGCAATAAGCATTTTGCTTAAAATCCGGTCTCTAATTATAAGGAATTTTTCAATGCGGATTTTTTTTAAATGAATTAAATTCATAAGAGATTATTGGGACATCGAGCTATAATTTTTTTAATGACTTATTAAAAAATTATCGTAATTAATTTTTTTGTTATCAAGCAAATACAAAAAAACAATCTGTCCCAATAATCTTTAATGTTTTTTTAAATTTAAAAATGAATTTATTGTTATTATTAATCACATATGAATTAAGAAATTTTTAAAATAAACTTAGATGATTTAATTAAAAGCCAACTGTCAAATTAGTTCAGCATTCTTGCAATAGATGGCAGACTAGTCTAACAGCTGTTCACCTAATAGCGTATTTCTGGCCTATATTTATATATGTATATGCTTTTATAAAAGATACATAATATATAATAACATTATAAAGTATTTATTGTTAAAAGATCATTGAAAATAAACCAAATGCATTAAATATTATTAGCTACCATTCTGACATCTCTTGGCAAATTTTTGAATTACTTGATTTTTGGGCATACTTTTTATGACACACTACGCCATCTTATCGGGAAAAACATGCGTAACCACTTCGCTCCTGTTCCCCCTTAACCATATGAAAAAGAAAGCATTGGGTTCTATTTCTGGATTTATGAAAAATTAAAGTTAATAAAAATTAAATCCCTCAAATGAAAAATAATAAAAATTGTTATATACAATTAAATTTTCTTTTTTTTTTTGGATGTGGATTTGAATTAAAATTATAAGTTATCACCATAGATTTGACTAGCCCCGAGACGGTCTGATTTTGGGGAGTAGAGAGGCGAAGGGCCTCCCACTCCCAACAATGGATCCGGGTTGTTCGCAATTGCCGCCAGATACCGGTACTGGCGTTCGTGCGTGTCCGCGTGTGCACGATGCACCCAGGGGTAAACAACAGGGGAATGCTATTGAGGGTTTTTGCCTCTTGAGGCTTTTCCCTAAAAAAAAAGAAAAAAAAAAAAAAATTCTTTTGAATGTTCCTCATAAGAATAATTATTCTAACAAAATAAAATAGCTCGAACACAGAGGTTTTCAACCTTTTTTTTTTTTTGAAATGCGGCCCATTTTTCCGTAAAAAAAAAAAAAAAAACGCTGAGGCCCAATGTATATATATATGGATCCTGTTATGCAATAGTGTGTCAAGCGCAAAAAAAATTAAAAATTGAGTTAAGCACGGAATATTGTTTCAAATGTTATAATTAATAGTATTTTTTATGAAATATGTCCTAAAAAATTTATATTTAATGATACTTGCACAATTGACAAAAAAAATATATATATATACTAGCCGCGCGTTTCGCCTTCGGCGAACCTAGCTAGCCAGGGGGCTTCGCCCCTGGACTCCCTAAGCTCGCCTACCGGCGAGCTTTGCTCGCCTTCGGCGAGCAAATTGCCGCCTTCGGCGGGCAAATTTGGTAGATGCGAGCATGTTTCTTGGACGGCCATCGTTGAAAACCTGAAATTCACGGACCTTAAACGTTCTTAACTCGTGGTCAATTCTCAATGTTTCGATTCTTCTTTACCGCAAAAACAAATTGATATCTCAACACTTTAAAAAGTGAATATAAAAAAAAAACTCCAAAATGAGAATTTAATGCTCTTAAAAATAGAATTTCGAAAAAGCTTAGGAAATCACGCTAAGGTAATAAACGTAATTTGCAAATTATAAAATGATATGAATTTATTACTATCACGAAGATAAGTAGTAACTAAATAATTTATTTCTTTATTTATTGTGTTAAATAAAGGGCCAATTACAGAAAT